>CM077197.1:3923230-4060730 GCA_039654625.1 Rhinogobio ventralis
GTATGTTTTATTCTTCTAACATGTTTTTAACCTTATACATGTCACTGAATAGTGGCTTCAGTGTTAGTGCAGGAGCTTGAATGAATCTGGAGTGAAGAGAGCAGCTTCTGGTCTTTGTTTTCCGTTACGAATGCATTAAAGCCGGTTTGCTCCAGGTACAGCTGTAGTGAAGCCACCTACACTAAAATGATGCTGTCTCAAATCCCACTTTGTGCTGAGACACTGACACCTGCTGGTCGAAGTGAGGCACTGCAGAGAGGGACACACTGGTCACGTGGTAAACAGCAGGCAGCTTGAACTTGATCCTGACATTATTTACTTTGTATATTGTCTAAAGAAAATATCATAAAATATAACAGTAGTGTATGTGACTTGATGCTTTAGGTGTACCTAATAGTGGATGGTGAGTGTGTGTGTGTGTGTGTATGTATAGTAGGTTTTATAAAGGTAAGTTTAAGACCTTTTTAAGACCAATTCAATGTTCTCTTAATGTAAATGTCTAAGCACACAATGAACACTTCAAAGTTTGAAAATACAATTTCCAACAGATCTCCATTACTTTTAATTCATTTTACAAAAAATATAGCCTAAGTATTTGATTAGCTCTGCTCCCAAACTAGAATATTGTACTGTACCGTAAAAGCTTTACTGCAAAAAAAAAGATGTTTTTTAGTAGTTTTATCTTGTTTTCCAGTGCAAATATTGAAAAGATTCTTAAATCAAGACATTTACTGAGATTTTATGATTAAAACAAGAACAAACATCTGCCAATGGGTTCAGAAATGGACTTGTTTTAAGCATAAACTCAGAAAACAAGACTTCATTTCTTCATTTTGCATCTCAAGTAAATGTTTAGATATTTGTACTGGAAAAAAATATTTGTATTTATTTTATTTATATATATTTATTTTTTGCAGGGCATGAAATTTAATTTTGGAATTTAATTTAGAGCCCTATGAAATCCATTTTATTTAAGTTTTCTGTTTTAATGGTTAAATGAAATTGTATGTGTCAAAAATGTGTCTAATGTCTAATTAATTGAAATCATGAAACATAAAATTTTACAGCAATTTATTAAAAGTATAACAAAAAATACATTTTTAGGGCTAATTATGGCTAGGTTATGACTTTTTAAATCATAATTTTGACTTTGTCAATTTCAACATGTCATATTTTTGATTTTTCATCTCATAATTCCAACTTTTTTAAGTCATAATTTAATAGCTAAATTAAATTGTATTTGTCAAAAAGCATCTCAAATTATTGAAATCATGAAACGTATACAATTTTACAGCAATTTATTAAAAATTGAACAAAAAAGAAATGTTTTGGGCCCTATGAAATCAGTTTTATTTTTACCAAATTCAGTGTTTTCCATTTTTGGGTGAACTATATACTCACATGAGGGGGGGGGGGGGGGGGGGTGCGGTAAATGACAGAATTTCCATTTTTGGGTGAACTGTCCCTTTAAGTGTACTGACCCGTCCTACATTTGATTTATTCATCCAAAAGTTGACAAACTCCGTGACATTCCGCAATATACAGTAAATTCCATTTTTATGAATGGATTCTGTTATTTTGTACCTATTCTGTATATGTTCCTAATTTAACGCCATGATACTGAGTCTGCTCCAATGTAAGAGATTTTTAAGGCCTTAAATTGTAGAGGATCAAATGAAGACCTTTTAAGACCCGCAGAAACCCTGATATTGTATATAGTGTGTGTGTGTGTGTGTATGATCAGATGTCATCAGGTTTAGGTCATGTGCGTCCAGTGCTGCTGTCATTAAAGCAAACGAGACACACCAAACACTGACACGTTCATCGCTCAGTCAAATACTCATGCTAATAATATCATTTCTCATGCAAAATGTTGTATTAAACCAGCAAAGTAGACGCATTAGATCACGTGTGAATGAACGACACAACATGAATAAAACAAAAATGTGTGTTTTTATTCAAAAATTCTCAAAGAAATGAACAGAAATAAAGCTTAATTAACAATCTACTGGAAACAAAGGGGAAAAGGGGAGGAAAAAAAGCTTTTTTGGCTTCAACAAACACTCCAGAAAACAAAAGAAAAATACAGAGGAAGGTTTCTGATGAACCCACCGCACAGATACCACTGGCAAGCGTGTGGCACGTGTACAACAGAGAGAAAGAAATTACAAAATCAACTCTCATATAGATATCTCTATCAAAATCTTTTTATTGTTTTTATTTTTTCAAACAGTCTGTACAAAACTTCTCTCTTCATAAATTATTACTTTTTTTTTTTCATATAACTTAATGGCTGTCTAGTACATGATTTTTCATTTTCATGAGCAATTTCTCTCTGCACAACAACTCTTTTCAACTCTTTGACCCAGACACAGATTGGCACTTCGGATTCAGATGTTACTAGCAGCATGAGCCACACAAGAACTCCACAGAAACACACTCGCTGCCACACACACACACATACACGCACGCACGCACGTCAAGAATGGACTCGGCTGTGAGCTGAGCACCACGGATACGCCGTTTAAACTCTGTCTGGACTCGGTCTCAAAGCAACCGTATGGAAGCCCATTTCTGACACATAAGGGAAAAACATGCTTCTGTAAATCAGAATTATTATGAGAAGTCAAATTTATGACATACTAAATCATCATGACACAAAAAGTCAAAATTAAAATAAAGAAATAATTCACGTAAAACATCGAAAATTAAGACATACTAAGTCATCATTATGGACAGTCAAAACGTCATAATTTCGACTTTTATCTCAATTTCAACTTAAGTCATAATTCTGACTTAATTATTACAACTAAGTATTAATTTAATCTTTTCATCTCAAAATGATGGATTTGTGTCATATTTCCGGCTTTTTATCTCATAATTCCAAGTTTTTAAGCCACAATTTTGACATAATTATGGCTTTAAATATTAATTTCATTTTTACATTTTAATATTATGACTTTGTGTCATAACTTTGACTTTTTTTATCTCGTAATTTCCAGTTTTTAAGTCATAATTTTGACTTGACATAATTATGACAGTATTAATTTCATCTTTTCATCTCAAAATTATGGCTTTGTGTCATAACTTTGACTTTTTATCTTGCAATTTCGACTTTTTAAGTTACAATTTTGACGTGTCATAATTATGACTTTTTAAATAATAATTTTAACCTTTTATGCCATAATTATGATTTAAAAAGTCAAAATTATGATTTAAAAAGTCAGTTATTTTTCTTTATTTGTTTAAATTATGCATAATTACATGCAAGTAACCCTAACCCAAATTAATATTACTCAGTACTTAAATGTATAATTACACTGTAACAAAGACACCTTAAAATAAAGTGCAACCCTTAAGGTGGCGTAGTTGTAACTATAATATTAATAACTACATGTACTTACTATAGAGTTACGGTTAGGGATTGGTTAAGGGTTCGTTACTTGTAATTATGCATAATTTACTGTTATTATAGTAAATACATGTAGTAATGTGTAACTACGTCATCTTAAAATAAAATGTTACCATTTTTTAGTCATGTGCTGGAAATGGGCTTCCATACAACAGTGATGTCTCGGGAAAACCGCAACTTTCAGCATCGCTGTTTCTCACTCGCTCTCTGTCTCTCTCTGTCTCTCTCTGTCTCTCTCTCTCTCTCCGTCTCTCTCTCTCTCTCTCTCTCGCGCACACTTTCTTGTCTACTTCCTATGGACTACTGGAATATCTTGTGATGAAAAGCAGCATTGTTTTTTTGCTTTCGAAACGATGAATCTGAATGCTAAACGACACTAAAACAAACGCACAACTCTCCTTATAACGATAATAAAAAAACCTTTTGTTTTGAAGAAGAAGAAGAAGAAGAAGAAGAAAAGGATCAAAGTTGAAAACAAAAAACCTGAAAGAAATCAAGTGTACATGGACAGCTCCAGAGCTGGCCGTTTGGTCTGGAGGGGCGGGCTGAACCTGCTAGCCCGACCAATTAAAACAGAGGACAACAAAACTCTGAGGTAGATAACCGGTCAACAAGACCCACCAGGTCAAAAACACAGTCTTTTGGAAGACAAATCAATGAGTAAAGCCTTACTAAAGTATATTGTGAGTTTAGAAGAAAATAAAAGTTTTCCTGTAATGGATGCGATTATTATTTCAAAGGCCGCGTCCCAAAACCTAGTGAGCTGCCGGATGTGTTTTCCGAATAAGTCATGTTTTTATCATATGAAACATGAGAAACGGAAGTTACGCTACTCTTTTCTTGCCTATTGAGCTGTATATCGAGTGAAACGCTTCTCAAACAAGAACAAATGTAGGGCGGGGCTTGATTTTGTCTGTGGGGAATTGATTGGATGGTTGTGGCTTGCTATTGGTGGATCTCATGTGAGTGACAGGTTGCCCCGCCCTCGTATTTTGATTCAAGGACTATGCACATGAATAAAAAAAAAAAAGATGTGCACGGATCAATTATTTATAATAAATACGCCAATATTACATTAAAAAAATGTCATGGTGACTTTTTTAATGTCAAGTTTTTTTTTTTTTACTAAATTCTGTTTATAATGAATGCCACACTATAATTTATGTTTGTTTTATACTTATATTTTTCATTCCTGTTCTGTTCTGAATACCATTCAATTTAAAGCATTGGTTGTGGAGGGAAATAAAATACATGTTTATAGTGTTTATATTTTTTACGTTTCAGTTTATTTACTGGTATTTTTTTTATGTAATAATAAATGTGAAAATACGGTACATAGGCACTAAGATACCTACAAATATCTACCATACTAAATCATAACTCAGATGAAAAGTCAAAATTATGACATGCTAAGTTCATCATGACAGTCAAAACTCAATTTCAACTTAGTATATCATATTTTCAATTTATCTCATAATTCCAGCTTGACTAAGCATTAATTTCATCTTTTCATCTCAAAATTATTTTAATTTCATGGTGACTTTTTAATGTCAATGTCACACAAATTTATGCCACACTATTTATGTTTGTTTTATAATTATATTTTTTTATTCCTGTTCTGTTCTAAATACCATTAAATGTAAAGGATTGGTTGTGGAGTGACGGGAAATAAAATACATGTTAACAGTGTTTATAATATTTACGTTTACCGGTATTTTATTAACGTAATAATAAAAAGTGACTTATTTGTGTTTTTTCTGGAAAATACGGTACATAGGCACTAAGATACCTACAAATCCTAAAGCAGCATCACATGTATCCTTCACTGAGAAGGCAATCCCATAATGCATTTCGAGTGGAAACTGTGTGGATTATAAATATAATTTATTCCATACAGAAAAGCATAGCTAAAAATAGTAGATTCTACAGAAAAACCACTAATAATTGTGTGTGCTTTGTCATTTTACTGCAGCATGCCAATGCAAAACTCTACGGACGTCTATTTTGTGTGATGCATGAACAAATCATTATGAGTTATGATGCTCCCTTAGAAGGCAGCTCACTAGGGTTTTGGAACGGCGCCATCGTTTCAACCTGTCCTCGTCCCACATTTTAGTTTCAGTTGTCTCTGCTCTGTAGTGATGTTTTCATTTAGTTTGTGGCACTTGCTGGATCCAAATCGTCCTTCACGCTATCGGTGTCCGCACCTCGACGACTAAAGACAGCTGAATGCATATGTACAAAGAAGGCACATTCTCCACAACTGCAATCTAGTCTGTTAAAAAGTCTCAGCGTGGCCCGCCTCGAGAGAAAACGACGTCACGTCCGCACGATCCGCTTGCCGGCTGTCTTTGGTGAAGTAAACTCGAAAGTGCCGAGATTTGTTTGCCTGCTATAAACGAGCACTGAAATCTACACGTTCACCGAAGACGCCCGCCGAACCGCCGCTGAAAGTTGTCACTTTTTTCTTTTAAAGAGGTTTAAAACGCATCAAACGATATTCGGTCTGACTGACAGGCCACGCCTCCCTCCCGCCCCCATAATTAGCATACGAGTCAAAGCTCCTCCCCCTCCCACACGAGTTCATCTAAAGCTAAACTACAACACCGAGATTTATAAATGAAAGTAAAAGGCAATTATCAAAAATGTGATCGTTCAGCAGAATTTCTACCACATTCAAACAACCAAAGGATCGTCACCTCTGATTATAAAAACATTAAATCCTATGAAAACTCCATCAATGTTGTCACTCGAAACGGTTTGTACTCTAAAAGATCGGAAAAAGCAAAACACCGAAATCCAAGCGCAGTGAAATTTTCCTTTGCGAGATGCTAAAAAAGCCCTATTCAGCTGATTTACAAGGCAGTAGCCGCCGGACGTCTCTTCTTCGGCTACTGTATGGGAAAGAGTTTAAGGCAAATCGTATAAGACGGACAGATCGGTCAGACCGAAGATGAAGCACACAACAGAAAAACACATCAACGACACTCACACCGCAAGCACAAACGCATCTTTCTCAGGATGTCCGGCTGACAAATCTCTAAGAACAAACATCTGTTTCAGTACAAAATAAAAGAGAGAGAGAGAAAAAACAAATCTGAAATCATAAAAACAAGAATAATATCCATGCACATTGTGTCGCATGATGAAGTTCCTGCATCTATGTGACAATCCTTGGTAAAAAATAATCAGTTTCCTTATTAAAATAAAACTTTTCTGTTTCTTTTTCTTTCCATTTCATTTTTTTTTCTTTGTTAGCATCCTCTGATGAAATGAATCCTTGTTTTGCACCTAATGGAACTTATACCAAAATAGTTGAAGTAGTTTTATTATAAAACCAAGGAACTCATCGTAGAACCTGTGCAAAATGTTGATTCGTCGGTAGAGCCGGTCCTTCAAAGGAAGCTGTTATTGATTTAGCAGTCGTCTCCTTCTCTCTCAACCTCACACAACCCTAGAGGTCAAACAAAATCAAGACTTTAAATCAATGGTTTCATAGAAGGAAACAGATCAAAAGTGACAGTAAAGACATTTATGATGTTACAAAAGATTCTTTTTCAAATAAATGCTGTTCTTTTGAATTTTCTATTCATCAAAGAATCCTGAATAAATGTATCAAAAATGTAATGTAACTGTTTTCAACACTGAGTGCGTTTACATGCATGTTCTTAAGCCGATTATGTCATGTAAACGCGGTAACCCGTTTTCTTTTATCGGAGTAAGATCATAAACGGCTTAAGCATAAACCGGTCGGAACAGGTCGTTTTTTGCCTCCTACCCCGATTTTGCGCGGCATGTAAACGCATTAACCTGCTTTCTGTCAGCTTACTGAAGTGTGCATGTGTGATAGGTGACAAAAACGCATACTTAGAGCAGATTTAAATGCATCCAGACAGAGCGAGTGTTTTGCATGAAAGAAAGAAGGAAATATATCACAAACGCAGACTCTTTTAAGACCCAGAAAATTGTAAAAATGTGTCAAAACGCTGCATCTGTAACTGCATGAGAGAATAGTAATTTATGAAAAAAAAAATTCCCGCTGACACGTTGCAAGCATCATTTAACATCACAACTGACATAACATTTGGAATACTCTGAGTCAAATACGGAAATTATTATTTTTGATGTCACTACAAGGAAATAACCTAGTTTATTAATAAAGTCATGTAAACGCTGTTTACTTGCGTTGTCAGTTTACTGGTTTGCATGTAAATGGTTAAAACTGGTTATTCAATAAGCTGATATTTGTGAGTTATCAGCTTACTGGTGTGCATATAAACGTGCTCATTGATGATAATCTTGAGCATCAAATCCTCATATCAGAATGATTTCTGAAGGATCATGTGACACTGAAGACTGGAGTAATGATGCTGAAAATTCAGCTTTGATCACAGGAATAAATTACATACTACAATACATTCACATAAACACACTTATTTGAAATTGCAATAATATTTCACTATTTTTACTGTATTTTTGATCAAATAAATGCAACCTTGGTGAGCAGAAGAGACTTCTTTCAAAAACATTTAAAATATCCCCATTCCCAAACTTTTAAATGACAGCATATAATATAATTTTATAATATATTTTCCAACATCTTTGAACAAAGACCAATTTCTCGGCAACAAAATATTTTGAGCATTACTATAAAAATTTAGGTCACACTTTATTTTAGGGTGTGATTCTCACTATGAACTAGTTTCTTATTATCATGCATATTACTAGGATATTGGCTGTTTATTAGCACTTATAAAGCACATATTAATGCGTGACCATATTCTTCATCCCATAATCCTACCCAACACCTAAACTAAACTACCTTACTAACTATTAATAAGCAGTAATTAGGAGTTTATTGAGGCAAAAGTCGTAGTTAATAGTGAGAATTGGACCCTAATCTAAAGTGTGACCAATATTAAAACCATATTAAACACACATTTCCTGGCATGGAAATTACAATTTTAAAATTTCCGTTTTCATGATTTACTCACTCTCATTTCAACCTCTTATTTTTTCCCTTGACACACAAAATGTGCTTGAGATCAATGATTCCTCCATGTCAATGACAGAAAATGACATGACACAATTAAAAAAATTCTAAGACTACTTCTTTTTGTCCTATTTGGATCCTGACATTATGAATCAAATACAAATAATACAAGTCTGAAATGAGGCAAGGGTAAGTAAATGAGGGCAGAACGGTCATTTTTGGAGCCTCTGGTTCTGTTCGGTCATTCTTGTAGAAAATTTGACAGAAAAATACAAAATGTAAAAACATTTTATTTAGAATTTTTTATTTAATCAGAATGGTACGAAACGTAGGATTTTTGCACTTGCTATATGAACACACAGAAAAATCATGGACATGATTTGAAAAGGTTAAATGGACCTGAAAAAAATAGTCACACTTGTGTTGTTCGCGGAGTGCATTGGAAATAAATGGGAGATGATTTTCATCTAGTGGAAACGTGGTACTATTCTTACTGAAAGCTCATTTTTTGAGATATCAACCTCAAATTTGTTTAGATTCATGGCTTTGATTTCCTTGCAGTTTTAGAGTAATATATTATTAGAAAATATATTTCATATAACAAAAATAAATATACATGTTATATTTTTCATATCAATAATTTTTTTTAAATGATAAACTTTCACTTCAGCAATAATCTGCCAAACTTCAGACTGTGCTCTAAAACATTCAAGATTTATGACAGTTTTAGTTGGAAATTTGGAAACTATGCCTAAAAAGTAAATAAATGGATTATAACTACTGCATAAATATAATTTAGTACCATAAAATCCAAAATATGAATTAAAAAACATTATCGAACTAAAATATAAATATATTATTAAAAAGATTCTGCCATTTTTGACTGACACACATACAGAGGCTTAAGTTAGACAGGACACACACATCAGGATCAGTAAAGCACAGCAACACTCAAACTAATACCGCATTAAACCGGTTTACACTTCCAGACCAATCATTTCAAACAGATGTAAACCCATGATGCATCAACACTTGAAATGACCTCTAAACATTTAGATAAGGATCCTCATGCAATGTCACATGCACAACCTGCTGGTACCCAGGAAGTCATTTTGATCGTCGACATTATTTTTTGTGAATTTCTTTGAGGACATGCATACAGTCCTGGTGCATCGTAAAGAGGACATCCTGAGCTTTTCAGATCCCAAATAGATTTGACATAAACTTCACTTTGGATGGCTGACAATCTCAAAAATTTAAGATAAGAGTCTATTATTCAATCCTTATCAAATGCATTTCATTAAAGGGGTCCAATTAGGTCTTTCTTTAGTGTGTAATGTTGCAGTTTGAGAATTAAAAAGTCCCTCCAGCAGGAGTTCTTCTCTATATCAGTGTCAGTGTTTCTGAACTCCCTGAAACGCCTCCATTGTAGTCTTTCTTCCGGGAATGAACACATCATATTTAAATAACTGAAACTGAAACTGGCAGTTATGGTAAGGGGCGGGACATTTCACAAACACGCACAAAGTGCTTGACCAATCACAACACACTGATCCAGCCGACCAATCAGAGCACATTGTACTTTTCAGAGGGAGGGGCTTTCGCACCAGAGGAACAATTTCATAGTTTCAATAAATATTGGCAGAAGCACCCACTTTTTGGCGTGTTCGCACCGCAGGAACTGGGAATGATTTTAGGTATAGGAACGCCTTTTGGGGGGACTAAATTACAGGGTTTCTACAGGTTTAATCAAATTTAAGAGTTTTTAAGACCTTTTTAAGACCATTATGAATTAAATTCAAGACCTATATCACGCAATAAAAAAGGAAATGTAAAATCACAAAATGACTTGCAAAGCAAATTATTTTTTTTATTTGGTACAATCCGAAAGAGACTCGCGCCAATAACACGAAAGCTGATTGGATGCAATATAAGATGCATGTTGGTCTCATTTGTAGTTGTAATACAGCAAACCATATATTTGGACTAGCGAAAGTAAGAACTACAACACCCCGGAATAAAACACACACACACACACTCTAAAGCGCTGCGGAAGCATTTCAATGAGCGTTACATGGACGTAGAAAAATTAAGACCTGTTTAAAATGATTTAAGACCTAGAACTCAATACTTCAGCGAATTTAAGACTTTTTAAGGCCTAAAATTTTTATTTTAAGACCCCGTGGTAACCCTGAAATTAGCTACTTCTTCACAGTAGGGTCTAACCCAGCACAATTGGACCAGTGACGCAAGTGTACACTGATTGGCCAAATGCATGCGAAACACTGGCACCCGCCATTTTTATAAAGCCATGTAAACACAGTTTATAGTCTATATGTTTACTCCATGAACATGGAAAACAGCGATAAATGGACCGACGCCGAAGTGCAGGCACTTCTCAACCTTTACGCTAAGGAGGGAATCCACAATTTTGAAGGAACCAAAACGAAACATGATAATGTATTTCTGCAAAAACAACAGGACGGCAGGCCGTAAGTGACGGCTTCAGAGTTCCTACTGGCGGTGCGAATGCAACCAGGAAAATGGTCCTAGGGGAAATTTAGTTCCCGTGTACAGCCTTGATGGCCAGTTCCTATAACTGGGTTCCTATAACTACCCGGTGCGAAAGCCCCTATAGAGACAAGAACTAAACAGGGGTGCGGTCACAAGTTCCGCCATTACCAATACAATTCAGTTGAACTTGCGACGATAGTTGGCTAACGATGCTTTTGGGAAACACACCTCAGAGCATTACTGACAGACTGAAAAATACATGTAAAATATGTGAAAAATAAGATTTTTTTTAATATTCAAGCATGAAAACCTATTCTAGTAGACCCAAAATAATAGGGGGCATAATAGGTCCCCTTTAATGTTTAAATGGTTTCTAGGAAAATCTCAGTGCATTTTAAAGCAGAGCGTTAACTACCAAAAACGTATATGTGGAAAGATAAAGAGTGAAAGATGTTAGTTATAGTACCTCTTCATCACTTGGCCTGCTGATAGGTATAAGGTGAATGATCATTGGACGAATCCACCTGAGGTTGTGGACTGTTCTCCTACAACAAAACATGCTGCATTTAGGCACCAAACCAACACAAGCAAAGCATGTCAATCATACAAGCTGGAATCAGAACAGAGATCTGCTGCACTAATATAATACAAGTCAGAATATAAATGACTGAAATTAGTTTTCAATGCATCTTTCGGTGATTGTTTTGAAGGCAATTAAAATACGCTAAGGGATGAACGTCACAGAAACACGCTCATGTCACCGCAAAAACAAAAAACAACA
This sequence comes from Rhinogobio ventralis, assembly GCA_039654625.1. Lineage (NCBI taxonomy): Eukaryota > Metazoa > Chordata > Actinopteri > Cypriniformes > Gobionidae > Rhinogobio > Rhinogobio ventralis. The sequence goes on from CM077197.1 coordinate 3,934,931, forward strand.
TAATAGGGTTCACATTCTGTATTACTGTAAAGAACACTGTAAAACAATCATTTATTAATTAAATAATATGAATTACTAATCAATAATTTATAACTAATAATTGAAAATACTGTAAAATAATACTATTACAAAACAATAATTTATAATGTATTAATTAAATAATATTAATGATTAATCAATAATTTGTCAGTAATATTTAAAAAAAAAAATGCATAATACTATTACAAAACAAAAATGTATTAATTAAATAATATTAATTAATAATCAATCATTTATCATTAATATTTTAAAAAGTATTTTTGTATTATTGCAGAAATCAGGGAAAATGAAAGGCAATACACAAAATAAATCCCTGATGTATAAATACTTTAATGCTTCAATTTAAATAATAGATTATTATTGTTGTTTGTTGTTATTATTATTATGCATCATAGTAATGAGGATTTAGGGAGAATGTGCCTAAATGTCATGAAAATAATCTCACAGTGTACAAAAAAATATTAAAAGTTTTATTTTCTTAAAGCAAAATATTCTATTCTACTTGTTTTTGTTTGATTTTGGAGTGAAATGTTCCCAGGACATGTTCTTGACAGGTTTTGTGCGATTCACTCAAGAACAGGACAGTTGCACAAGCCCAGTCTGTTCTTGAACTTTTCTCCATTTATGGTGATTGTGAACTCAGCACAGGACGAGGTTAAATCTGTGTCTGGGAAAGTGTTTGTCGACATGAACCCACCTCTACTGAGACTGCGGTGGTCTGCATGTGAGTGTATGGAGGGATGTACGGCCCCTGGAGAGCTGGACTGGCTGGCATAAACTACAGGAGACACACACACACACACAGAGAAAACATCAACATATGCTGCCACAAATCTGCACACTTTGCTGCTGTAATGTTTTGGGCTCTCGTTCCGTCAGCGGTTTTATATTTGGTTACTTTTGTGTATTTCTGCTGAGATCAGTTGTGTTGTGCATGATCCATGTGTTGCCAGTATATGTTTAAATATAGGCCTATACATTTTTTTGCAGCGTTTGGCCATTATATGCCGAGTCAGTGCAACCGGAAAAAAATTCCAACATAAAAGTTTGTTAAAGGTACACTATGCAATGTTTTGTTTGCTTAAAATTTGCTTAACATCTATACAATGAGCGAGTACATCATGAATCCAAACTGTGTTATTGCCTTATCCTGAATCAGCCTTTAATAAGTGTTTATATTCAGACTATTTTAGATCTAGCGGGATGCCAAAGGCTGCGACGTAGCCCAGAACCTGCGTGACTCGTCATAGACATAAAGTACCTCCGGTTACAATGTTCTTTAAAGAGGGGGTCTAATGTTATTACATGCATTCTGACTTACTTACACTTTTAAAGAGTTGATTCTAAACACAATGATAAACATGGCCAACATTTTAAAAAACGTATGACGGAGTATTTATGTGAAAAAAATACACTCCTTCAGGATTCAAACAAGTTTCGGAAAGTTTTTTTTCCGAGTATGGCCCTGTATGATGTCATAAAGAGCAGAATTACTTGTATGGGCACTTCTCCGGGATGAGCACACACACACACACACACACACACACACCCACACACACACACCAGAGTGCGAGCAAGAGCGCGCACATCAACGAGCTTCGTTTGGTTACGGGAGCCGTCGACATCATTGTTTTACCCTTTTTTTTGCTAAAGGACGTTCGTATTAGTCTTCGCATGTGCGCTTTGTAAACACGGGGGCGGTACCTACATCTAGCGTGACCTTTTTGACGTTTTTGCGCAATCATTGGCACGTCACAGAGCAGCGCAAGATGAGCAATTTAGGTTAAAAAGTATATTAATTTTAGTTTTTTTTTTTAAATGACCGATCTTTTGGCTAGATAAGACCCTATTCCCCGTCTGGGATCACGCAGAGCCTCTGAAGCCCTTCGAAGGACTTTGAAACTGCATTGATTTGGACCTTCAACATTTTGGTTGCCATGGAAGTCTGTGATGGGGAGAAAAATCCTGGAATGTTTTCCTCAAAAAACTTAATTTCTTTTCAACTAAAGAAAGAAAGACATGAACATCTTGGATTGGATGAGATGGGGGTGAGTAAAATATCAGGAAATTTTTATTTTAAAGTGAACTAATCCTTTAAGGAAACAGTGGATGCAGTTTGTTTTTCTGGAGTTCTGCAAGTGTGTTTGTTAGTTTCCAGTCATGAGTGGAAACCGCAGGCGGTGAGTGAAACTGCATCCAATGTGTGTGTTTTGTTGGCAATCGGTGCGTAAGTGCATATAATGTGAACAACACGAACGTATAGTGAATCGAAAGTTATCCAGGGATAATGCCATGATGTATTTTGTGTGTGTGTGTGTGTGCGTGTGTGTGTGCTTATGACTCTTTAGCTCCGCCCACTGCACGCCTCCACAAGCTTGGTTGTTTTCGGAAAGAATCAGTACAGCGTATCTGTCTTTTATAAATATGATAAAACTAAAGACTCTTGGGAGATATGAAGGATGCAATACTACTCTATAGGTACTCAAGATTAACATGAGACTGGCAGAAACGGTGTGTGTTATGACCCCTTTAACAAGACGCATGCAGTTTTATTTATTAACTGTTAGAGCGCCAAACGTTTTAGTGTACCTTTAAATTGTTTAATACTATTATTTACAGAAAATGTGTTCTTCCTTATTGCGGCCTTTATGTTTTAATTGCAACTTGATAATTCACCAGTAGGTGGCGCTCAAGCACTCGAGGTCAGACATGGGCTGCAGCCGAAATCACATACTTCCCTACTATATCGTAGGCGAAAAACAGCATGTGACAAAAGTAGTATGTCTGAATTTACAGTACTCATAAAAGAGTAGGGAAAAAGTCCCCGGATGACCTACTACTTCCGGCGAGATTCTGGAGTGTGCATATGATGGACACTTTACTATCCCATGAGGCCACAGGAGAGGATTTATGAATGGAATTGACACTGGTAGGTCACATGATAAATGACAACATGGCGAATGTAGTACGTCTGGATTACATTCATACTATATAGAACACTTTTTTAGAGGTCGCAATATAAGCACTTATTCTAATTACCTGCGTTTTTGGACGCAGCCATGCAGATCAAATCATGTGAAGTTTCCTGTTGCTCTAAAGAGCATACTAACACAATATTTCTGCAGTATATAGTATGTATACTGTGCACAGTGTGCACATTTGTATGCATGGATACCCGGATGACCTAGTGCACTTGCAAAAATGTGCAGTATGCAACATGCACACTGCATAAAAAAAACTGTATCCCGTCATACTTTTTAACAATGCAAGTAAAAGCAATATAAATAATATATGTGAATTTTAATTTTCTATTTTGATTGACTGCCACCTACATGCAACAGCAATTTACCATAACACTTTTTTGAAATATTTATTGTTACATAGTGAATACTATTAAAAAAAATAGTAAGCAGTATGCAGTGTATACTGGAGTAAGCATAAGGCCATTCCATTCTGAACACAGCCAGAGCTTCAACAGCTGCAAATGATTTAGCAGATTTTGAGGACACAAAACAACATGTGACAGCAGTGTGAGCGCTCATGTGTTGACTGTGGGTAGTGCTGTATGTGCTCACCGTTCCTGCGCTGCCCAGGGAGAGGTGACCCATCTGCTGAGTGAGAGGACTCATCATGGACGTGGGCTGCAGAGACATGGAGTGATCTATAGAGGGCGATATCACTGCTCCCTATGACAGAACGGGACATTTACGTCACAGTTATTCATTTAGGAAGAAAAGGCAAGAAAGACACATAGAAGGCACATATCCACATATACACTTCCTTTCATAATTGGCCTGCTTTATAAATAAAATAATTTAAAAAAAAAAGAATACTTAGCTATTTTACTCAATATGTGTGTATTATGTACTTTCAAGCATCTGCAATATGAATTTGCTGATATGCATGCTCTTTTCAGTGTTGTTATTAACTAAAATGAAAAATATTAAAATTTGTTGTCATTAATTGAAATAAAGCTGAAACAATATAAAAATGATAAATATTCAATGAAAAAAACTTAAATGAAGAATATAAGAAATGTTGTAACTAAAAAATAAACTAAAATAAAAGTGTAAATAAGTATACTTGACTATTTTATTCACTATGTATTTTTAGGCATTTGCAGTATTAATAAATGAAGCTAAATATAAAATAAAATATAAATATTAGATGAAAAACTTTGACTTTGTAACTTTGTACTGGAAAAATCCCAATTACTGTTCACACTTTGTCTTCATAATGTTTAACCAATAAAATATTGTTAATAATAAATAAAATAGAAAATAATAAAATAAAATAAAATAAAATAATTCCCTTACAGAAAAAACTGCCCTCAAAGAAAAAGTTGGATATAATAAATATTAGGATATAATACAAATAAATATTGTTACAAATAATAAAATAAAAATAAAATAAAATAAATATTGTTACAAATAATAAAATAAAATAAATATTGTTAATAATAAATAAAATAGAAAATAATAAAATAAAATTCCCTAATTCCCTTACAGAAAAAACTGCCCTTAAAGAAAAAAGTTGGAAATAAGCAACTTAATAATTGGCTGCTTCCCAAAATGTTTTTTTGCTCATTTTCACTGCTTTGCTTGTGTTCACTAACAAAAAAGTACCAAACAGATCCTTATAATAATAGGTTTTCTTTTAAATGTGTGATAAATGACGGTTACCGATGTTTAATATGAAGTCAATGATTCTGATTATTTGAGACAGAGAGTGTGTGTCGTCTGTGAAGTGTACAGTGTGGGAGATTGGTGCGCACCGGGGTCTCTCTGGGAAGTGCGTGATGAGTCCAGCTTTCTTACGCTGTGAGTCAGACTCTGCAAATCTTCCGTGTATTAAACAGCTCTGAGCCATCAGCGCCATTACTGGCCTTTAAATGCCACAGTTTCCACATTTATGATCCACGGTGCTCAGCTCTATACGTACTGACTCACACAAAATCATAAGCCCATTATACCACACATGACTTGTATACATTATACACACCCACTCAAAAAGAAAAACACACAGAGTCTCATTTAGTCAGTTTGAAGCCGTCATTCGTGCAGCTGAGCTTCACTTAGTACCTGCAATCTGCCCTGCAGTCATCACTGATCTCTCTCTCACACACACACACACACACACACACACACACACACACACACACACACACACACACACACACACACACACACACACACACAGGTTCTCAGGTTCTTGATGATGGCGTGGGCTTCAACGACACTGTAATCCAGCATCTGGGTGTGATTTAGTGTTAGTGCACTTAAGCAAACACACACTCACACAGTGTTTGCTGCACAATCGTGGCGGCTGCTGCTCTTCAAGAGTAGGAAGCACACGTCACGTTTCAGGGACAAAATGTCAACTTTTATTTTGTTATAGGCAATGTTGCTCCTAAAAGCAGCTTCTCAAACGATGGAATGGAAGTAATTGACTAAAATTACTAGGTCTGTTTTTTGTGTACGTTATTTAATACACCGATCAGGCATAACATTATGACCACCATCCTAATATTGTGTTGGTCCCCCTTTTGCTGCCAAAACAGCCCTGACCCGTCGAGGCATGGACTCCACTAGACCCCTGAAGGTGTGCTGTGGTATCTGGCACCAAGATGGACAGGCGTGGTGGTATGGGTAAGTTTAAGGGTAAAGTTAGGGACTGGTGTGGTGGTATGGGTAAGTTTAAGGGTAAAGTTAGGGACAGGTGTGGTGGTATGGATAAGTTTAAGGGTAAAGTCAGGGACTGGTGTGGTGGTATGGGTAAGTTTAAGGGTAAAGTTAGGGACAGGCGTGGTGGTATGGGTAAGTTTAAGGGTAAAGTTAGGGACAGGTGTGGTGGTATGGGTAAGTTTAAGGGTAAAGTTAAGGACAGGTGTGGTGGTATGGGTAAGTTTAAGGGTAAAGTTAGGGACAGGCGTGGTGGTTTGGGTAAGTTTAAGGGTAAAGTTAGGGACTGGTGTGGTGGTATGGGTAAGTTTAAGGGTAAAGTTAGGGACAGGCGTGGTGGTATGGGTAAGTTTAAGGGTAAAGTTAGGGACAGGTGTGGTGGTATGGGTAAGTTTAAGGGTAAAGTTAAGGACAGGTGTGGTGGTATGGGTAAGTTTAAGGGTAAAGTTAGGGACAGGTGTGGTGGTATGGATAAGTTTAAGGGTAAAATTAGGGACAGGTGTGGTGGTATGGGTAAGTTTAAGGGTAAAGTTAGGGACAGGCGTGGTGGTTTGGGTAAGTTTAAGGGTAAAGTTAGGGACAGGTGTGGTGGTATGGGTAAGTTTAAGGGTAAAGTTAGGGACAGGCGTGGTGGTATGGGTAAGTTTAAGGGTAAAGTTAGGGACAGGTGTGATAGTATGGGTAAGTTTAAGGGTAAAGTTAGGGACAGGTGTGGTGGTATGGGTAAGTTTAAGGGTAAAGTTAGGGCAGGTGTGGTGGTATGGGTAAGTTTAAGGGTAGGGTTAGGTGTAAGGGAAGTGTCAACAGTGTAATTATAAATGTAATTACAGAAATGAATTACAGATGTAATTACATGCAGGTTTTTTTGTTTTGCTGCCATCAGCCTCCTTTGAAACAAACTTATTTGTCTTGTAGTTAAAAACATCCACATGCCGAGAAGTAAAGGTGGCACAATTACAACAATCATTGTATAATCCCACCCAATTTAAAGCGGTGCTAACTGCAGTGGAAAAGCGAAGCGAGCTAAGCTGAGCCGTACTTTACCAAACGTTACCATACAGTGGAAAAGCACTATTACTGCTTTAGTATGTTTGTTTAGACTCTCTCTGTCGACATCGCCCACACTCTCAGTTTATGAGCAGTTCAAGTGTAGTTCTCCCACACACAAACACTGTTCAAGACCAGCATTAAAACAGATAATGAGAGACAGGCAGGGATGAGACTTACCGGATGCTGCATGATGTAGGGCTGATGGGTGACCCAGGATGGATTCTGTACCTGAACGAGAACAATACAGATTCCCTTAAGACAGCTCTGATACACCCATCTCTGAGACCTCGATCGGTCTGTGAGCAGTGACGTTTGATCTGAACCGGATGTTACCTGGTATGTGGACACAGGTGAGATGTAAGGAGACATGGGCGTCTGTGTGATCATTCTGTTTGTAATACTGTAGGCGGTCGGATAGAATCTGTGGAGAGATGAAAAGGGCATATTTAAGCAATGATGCATGAGAGGTTGTGCAATATTGTGGATATAGTATGATAGCATTGAGTGTGAGTATGCTACCTTCTGTTATATAAATATGTATAAATATAATTTGTTCAAGTATTAATAAGTATAAATAATACTTGACTATTTTACTCAATGTGTAAACATTTTCAAACATCAACTAAAACTAAAATTCCTTAATTTAAAATAACTCATTAAATGAAATAAAGCTGAAATAAAATAAAATATAAATATTAGATGAAAAACTTACTTTTTCTAAAAATTAGAAAGATTATTTTAAAATATTATTTTGCCATGGCAACTATATGAAATAAAAAAAATAAAATAAAAATAATATTAATAAGTGTGTTGCTATTGTCAACTAAATATAAAAATAAAACAAAATATTAATAAAATAAAATTAATATTAATAATAGTGTTGTTATTGTTAACCGAAACCAAAAAATTAAAAATAAAATAATATTAATAATAGTATTGTTAGTCAACTAAACCAAAAATGTAAATAAAATAAAAATAAGTGTTGTTATTGTTAAAAAAAATTGAAATGTTGCAGTTAACTGAAATATAATAAAATAGATTAATTATAGTAAATTGAAACAAAATATATAAAAATATATATGAAATGACAAAAATAAAAGCTAATTAAAAATGTTAATAAATACTATAATACTCTAGAAATACTACAGTAACGCTGGTTGTTTCTGAGCTCTTGTTGTCTCGTACCCATTTTGCATAGCAGCTGTGGTGGGGTCGTACGTGAGGGTCATGCCAGCCTATGAGAGAGAGAGAGAGAGAAAGAGAGAAATAAATGAGAACTACTTCCACTACTCAGCTCATAGCTGCTTTTCTAAGTGTTAAAAAAAGAAGACGAAAAGTGTGTGTGCCACTTTGTGCGTGTGAATCACCCACTAAAATACACTGAGCAAAGTTGATGAAGAAAAGTGTTAGTTAAGAAAAGTTGTCAGCACAGATAGACACTTGCTTTGATATTTTGTTACTTAAAGGTGTAACTTTTTTTGTTCAAAATGAAAAAAAAAAGGTAGCACTTTATTTTAGTGTCCTTGTTACACATTAAATGTAGTTTCTATAGTAATTACTATAAATTATGCATAATTACAACCCTAAACCAATCCTAGCCCTAACCAGTCACACAGAGACGAAGCACAACCAAAACATTTTGGGTCACACTTTATATTAGGTGTCCTTAATTACCATGTACTCGCTTAAAAAATAAGTATAATGTACTTAAAGTGCTCATATTGTATTGCAATACAGTTTACGGATATGGTTAGGGACAGGTTTGGTGGGATAGGTCAGTTTAAAGGTGGATTAAGATGTAAGAGAAGGGTCAACAGTGTAATTAGATCTAATTACATACATTAATTACAGCTGTAATTACATGAAGGTGTTTTTTTTAAATATAAGTACAATGTAAAATCATGTATGTAAACAATAAGTGCATTGTATCAAATATTAATTTAAATGTTTATACATAGTAGTTAAAGACACTTAATATAAAGTTTGACCCAATGTTTATCCACAAAATGCATGCAGTTTTGTTTTTTAACCACTAGAGGGCCAGTAAAGTTACATAGTGTACCTTTAAAAATACTACAAATTAAAATATTTTATGTTGTGTCAGCCATTTCCACAACCGCTTCTATTGTTCTCCTCATTTGTAAGTTGCTTTGGATGAAAGTGTCTGCTAAATGATTAAATGTAAATGTAACCTAAATGTAAACCCATAAATTTGGTTTAATGAAATAATCTGGCGTGACAGAAAACCCATCGCGCTGTAATTGCATGCTGTCCACGACCTTCTCTGTGTGGCTTGCACATACGCAGAAAAAAATTATAATGTTCAAAGCAATTTTATTAGAAAAAAAACACAGTATCAACTCAATTAAGGACATTTGTTATGTGATGTAATACATTTTCCTGCTGATTTTCTTTTTGAATGGCAATGTGACACTGACTACAGGAACGTGACTCGCTTTGCTCCAAAACCTAGTGAGCTGACTACACACGCAGCATTTTAAGGCATCATACATATGTGCGAAGACTGTTAAAAGTCTTCTAAAGTGCTTCGTTTGACCAAATTTTGTCACGTCTATTGCAAAGAAGGCAATTCCAGAATTCATTGCGACAAAATCACTGTAAAATGGAGCAAAATAAAGCAAAAGAAATGTTGATTATAAATACAATTAAGTCAATCCTGAAGAGAACTGTTCAAAATAAAATTAAATAGAAAAAATAAAATAAATAAATAAAATTAATTATTATATTAATACTAAAATTAAAATTAATACTAAATACTAATTACGAAACATTTCTTTATAAATAGACTACTTAATTCTATTTGTATGAATTCAAATCTCAGAATGCATTGCGACAAAATAACTTCAATATAGCAGATAAAGAAAAAGAAATATTGATTACAAATACAATGAATTAAATCCAGAAGATTACTGATCAAAATAAAATAAGACAGAAAATATAAAGAGTAAAAGAAAAATCTTTATAAACGGATAAATCTGACTAGTTCATTCTATTTGGATGAGCAATATTGTAAAATACAAATCTCAGAATGCATTGTGAAAAAAGACAATTTTTTAAAATGTAAATACGATTAATTAAATCGCGAAGTGCATTGAACAAAAAATTTACTTTTACCCAATATCTGCATGTGCTGTGGATTTCACACTGCTAACCAACTCTTCTGACATTACTTGTGAGTTGAGTCTCTTGTCACAAATCAGTCACTTATGAGGATACATTTCAGTTAGCATGCATAGTGTGTGTGTCATGATGGGTAATATCAAATGACTCAGCAGTTTACACACACACACACAAACACACTCAGTATCACTTGTGTGGTTCGCGTAATATATGACTGTATTAGAGTAGCTTGTGTAAACACACCCACCCACATGACTAGCGTTGTGTAACATCCCTGCTGTCTGTGTGTTTGCTAATAAGCTGTGGCAGGTGATATATGGCTGCAAAAAGTGATACGGACACAGAGCGTGGTGGTGAGAGCAAAAGAGCAGTACTCACAAGTCTGCTGTCCCCGTCTCTGGCCCAGGCTCGTCCATTCTGCACATATTTATTTTGACTCTGACGCTTCTTCTGGCCCCCGTCCGCAAACTTGCACAGCAAGGGTTCTGACGGCGCTGCGGAGAGACACGGAGGAGGTGCATGAACTCTCAGCGTGATGCTGACTGCTCACTCATAACACGGCTGAGTGCTTTGACCAAAACCATCATAGTGTGACTGCAGAACTGGCTCGAGTGTTAGAGATCTTGTTATACCACAGTAGGACTTTTACGTTATTTAGTACATTAAACACAGAGTGAAAATACAGAGAAAGACAAAATGTCAACACCATATCAGATATCAGAGATTTAAATTTCTGAATATCATGTTCATGATTATGGAAGTAAAATGGGTTGCAACATGGTGTGACTTAAATTTGCTCTAGCTGTAAACATGCAACTAACAAAATCCTCGTCTTGACTTAACCCACTATATAGTTTCAACATCTATGTTTCATTGTTGCACATGTAATGCATTAATGGCACAGCAAAATCTCTAGCAGTTATACACCGCCTGTGTCTTAAAGCCTCTGAGGCTTCCTGGCTCCATCCACAATGACTTTCCCACAATGCTTGGAGAACAGGCATCTAATTTGGAAGCTGTCTCCATATAATCCCCTTCCTTTCTTTCTGACATGGTCAGTAGAGGTTATTTCAGTCTAATAATCCAATTAAAATGCTTAGAGAGGCCACGCCAGGCCTAGATTCCTCTCAAAGCCTTGCCGTAAAAGAAAATTAGCGCACATTGCTATCACTTGATCCCTGAAAGAACCTCCACGAATCAATAAGCTCTCACTGCAGCGTTATGCACATCAAGCTCCGCCCAGCTGTGTAGAATTTCAGCGTTTCGTGCAGCAAATCAGAATCTACATTCGTGCGAAAGCCGTTTGGTATGGCTGAATGGTTGCGCCACATGCCCGAAAGCCTGTTTCCATTTAGACCCCATCCGAGGAGAATCATTACCAGAGAATGAATGAATGTGCTCGAGCAGAGCAGCGCTGTGCTTTTATGCACAAACAAATAGAGTTAATACACACACTAGAGGAGTAGATCACCCAAAAATGACAATTCTGTCATCATTTACTCATATTATATGGGAAAAAAGAGGCAAGGATATTCTTCAGAAATCTCTTGTGGAAGAAAAGAGTTTGGAAACAACATGAGGGTGAGCAAACAATGATAGCATTTTCATTTTTGCGTGAACTATTCCATTAAAGTAAACATAGAGCACGCATACGCACAGACACACACTTACCCATAACTCCAGCTGGTGTTTTGAGAAATTTCCCATTGAAGTGAGAGATGACAGCTTCACATTTCTCTGTTGATTCCATCCTAGAAAAACATATCACATTTTATTCTCCGTTTGAGTATAAAACATCATTCCCATCATCTACACCAACTGTCAATGTTGAAAAACGTTAAAATCAAATAAAAAGTTATAGCTAGGGCATTTTACAATATATAAAATAAAATAAGATTTTATTTAAGATTTTTTTATATGCACTATTAATGCATGGCTGGTCATTAGACTCGCCTTCATTTTCTTGTTTAGATAAAGAGGTTTTAACAGCATCTCTCATTTAAAAACTTCATTTAGAGTTAAGATTGATTCATTGCAGTGAATCACTGTAAACTGTTTGTTTTAGTGAATCAATTTAAACCTCCGATTCAATGATTCATGTGTGCCATCACTCAAAAATGTTCAAAGAGCCAGTGTTATTATAGTGAATTAAAACCAAAACATAAACTAAAGGTTAAAAAAAACATTTTTGTTGCATGAAATAAAATAAACGTATAATATAAAAATATAACTATAATATATAAAATATGTATTTTGAATTATTTTATTTCAGCTAGTTTCCAAGGCAACATTTCTCATTTTACTAAAACAACTCAAACTAAAATAAAAACATTAATAAAAACTATATAAGCATATTTAAAAAAAAACAAAACAAAACGCACAACAAAATGACAAAAACTTAAACAAAAAATATTTTTTTAAATAAAAACTTTAATAGTATCTCAATGATACAAAAATAACTCTTTTTATGATTTTTTTTAATTATTTATTTATATTTAAATATTAAATATTGCTGTTCAATTTTTAGATTTTGTTATATTTGTGCATATAAATGATGGTTAAATATCATTCTTCCTGAGCGCTTATTTTCTAACTATTTAACTACAAAAAATAAATTACACTAATCAATTTCAGAACAAATACAGAGATTGGTATTGAATATCATCAAAAGGGAGTATAAATTGAGATTTTCATAAACATTTGGATACGTGGAGCTATGAAAACCAACATGACAGAACTATTGTCATTATTCAATATATCGTTAATTTTTAAAAACTTGCTTCTCTGATTAAATCAACCAGTTTAGATTTCTTTTTCACTCAAGTGAATAACACTAAGGTTAGTACAGGTTTTTACTTGCATTGTGTGTGAGAGTTCAGAGAGTTCAGTTTCCTGGCTTTGCTGTGCTGATATGTCAGATACACAGATATATTTTAAAGCAACTGACTGGCACTAAGAATCATGAGAGGGTCTGAAGTGTGTTGTGGTGGGCAGAAAGCCAGGGGCTTTCCAGGACATGTGAATCCCGTGCCCTGATCGACACTACAGTCTTGAACCAGGGGGAATTCACAAAAAATGATAGCATGACAACAGAAGTTGATATGGTGATTTGGGGTCAGACATGAGGACCCTCACCTGGCAAATCCGACCCCTCGGCTGGCCCCGTTGCTGTCCCGCAGGATGCGTGTGGAGACGACCTGTCCGAAGGGCTTCAGCATGGCCTCTAACTCCTGTTCATCCATGGTCAGCGGCAGGTTAGATATGTACAGGTTAGTGGGGTCCTGCTCTTGTTGCTGTTGGGAGTGTGACAGAGAGAAAAAGAGACAAAAACTGTGAAACTTTTGCCATTTTATTTGTTATCCGGCTGAAAACGTCACTGCAACGTCACGTCACAGTGGTGGGTAGTAACTTAAATGTAATTTGGATTACATAATCAGATTAATTAAGTAACAAAAAACAAAAATTAAGTACTTGTAATTAAATTATTTTATTTTAAAATACTCATAATCAGACATATTATTCAGTATTCACACAATGGCAGTAAATTATTAATAATTTATTGATTCTCTGATGTTGGGTAATGCTCACGTGGCATGCAGTTAAAAAAATTATATATATATATAATTATATATTTATATTTTAATATATTTTAATGTATTTATATTTTATTTTAAAATCAACTTATAAACTATATTTACATACATTTTTATTTATATATATAGTATATATAGTTATATCGTTTTTTATATACATGTAATATTTTAATATTAATATTAAATATAATGGTTTTATTTATTGTTATAATATTTTCTGATATGAATATGATATAATAATCCTATTAAAAATCTGTGATTTTTAATCAAAAAATTGTCGGAATACATTACTTAAAATGTGTAATATAATAGATTACATTATTAACTACAATTTTCATCATAAAATTTGTAATCAGTAACTATAATAATCTATCAAACTTTGTGTGTTTTTCTGGGTGAGTAGGAGTGAACTGCGGCTCTAATGGAGTCTCACGAACACACACAGTCGAGCACACAAGACCAACGGCCAAGGTCAGGATTTTTGTTAAATAATACATTACATTTCGGTTTGTTTTTCACCAAACCCTATCAAATACGCCCAGAACACTTGGAATATACGACACGTCACATGGGTTCATTCTGTGATACATTTGCATCTTTTTTAAAAAGCTTGATGCTGGTCGCTATTCACTGCCATTATATGGATTATATTTTTTTAATTTCTCCTTTTGTGGTCCATAAAAGAATGACATACTGCATTAGAACACCAGAGTGAGTAAATGATGACTTCATTTTCATTTTAAGGTGAACTATCCCTTTAAGGCTTTAGTTTAAAAGGGTGCCAATAGTCACACCTGAGTTACACACACCTGTAAAAACAACTGAGACCCTCAGATCTTATCATTCAGTTTAATTCACACACTGCCAGAGCTCCGTCACAGTACATACACACTTTATCAGTTAACGGATGAACACCTGGAGATCTGACAACAGAAATCACTGACCATTCAATAATCGCTGTTCCAAAACCTAGTGATCTGCCTACATAGATGTCTTCTTACACGTCCTAACAAACTCAAAGCAACAAGCAGCTTGTCTACCCAGAGCAAAATATAGAATCCAATCAGAATTTGATGTTTAACATACAGTTATGTGGAACAAGAATATGGACGAATAGAAATTGACTGTGGGCGGAGCTACCCAGTGCAACATGGACAAATAGTAACCAACATAATTTCATGTCATTTGTCATTGGTTGTGGCTGGTTATATACATACATAAAGACACGCATGGCTTAAAACGAACACTTGGCAAGCGGTGTATGAAACGGTGTCAATCGGCAGTTACATTTTTATGAATTCGAACAATGATCAAACGTGAACGACGTTCGGGACAATTGACGGGCCAGCGTTGCATAGTCACGAAAGATTAAGCCTTGACAATATTCAAGAAGACTCAAACGGGAGCTGATTACGTTACTCACGCACTGTGTGACAGATCTGTGTGTGCAAACATCTGAATCTCTCGCCCAGAAAGCCGCATCTCAGACAGACAAACTGAGCTCTCTTTCACGTCTTCTTGCACTTGAGCGGACAAATTAACACAAAATGATGTCAAAAGTATCCTAGTAGACATAGTTGGTTATGTCTTAAAGGAACACGCCGACTTTTTGGGACTTTAGCTTATTCACCGTATCCCCCAGAGTTAGATAAGTCCATACATACCATTTTTATCTCTGTGCGTGCCATAACTCTGTCTGACGCACCCACCGCTAGCCTAGCTTAGCACAAAGACTGGAGGTAAACAGCTCCAGCTAGCCTACTGCTCAATAAGTGACAAAATAACGCCAACATTTTCCTATTTACATGTTGTGATGGGTATAGTTACATTGTGTACTAAGACCGACGGAAAATTAAAAGTTGCAATTTTCTAGACCGATATGGCTAGGGACTATACTCTCATTCCTGCGTAATAATCCAGGAACTTTGCTGCCGTACCATGGGCAATGATATTACGCAGCGCCTGAAAATAGTCCCCAGCACGCTCTCTGTGCAAGCAGGTTGTCACGTTGGTTATGTTGACGGAAGTTAGCCTATTTTCTGGCGCTGCGTAATATCATTGCGCCGCTGCACCCATGGTACGGCAGTAAAGTTCCTGGATTATTACGCAGGAATGAGAGTATAGTCCCTAGCCATATCAGTCTAGAAAATTGCAACTTTTAATTTTCCGTCGGTCTTAGTACACGATGTAACTATACACACAACATGTAAATGTAAATAGGAAAATGTTGGCGTTATTTTGTCACTTATTGAGCAGTAGGCTAGCTGGAGCCGTTTACCTCCAGTCTTTGTGCTAAGCTAGGCTAGCGGTGGGTGCGTCAGACAGAGTTATGGCACGCACAGAGGTAAAAATGATATGTATGGACTTGTCTAACTCTGGGGGATACAGTGAATAAGCTAAAGTCCCAAAAAGTCAGTGTGTTCTTTTAAGTGAATGTAAACAGTTGAGATGGTAAATGCATGAGTATCAGTATATTAGATCCATGCATTCGCTCTTAAATCATTTAATCATATAATATTGCTTCACATTTAGGGGAAACTTGTACCTCTGGAAAGGACACGTGCAATGCTGCCTACATTTTGGAAGGCTTTGTGTCGATGCCTTAACATGCCATCTAGGTAGGCAGCTCATTAAGTTTTGGTAGAACTGTTAATCAAGACAATATCTAAATACTTGCACCATACAGGTGAATTCAATTCATAAAAAAGGCTAAAGTGAAAACATGTCTCCCTCTCCATATTCTCCAGCTAATAAAGGAGAGCATTAATATTGATGAGCGTCTCATTTGCATGCGGCTCTCGGCCACCCCCCATCCAAGCAGCGAAACGTCGACTGATTTCCTGCCGTAGTTTCCCTTCCATCAGCAGAAACTAGAAGAGAAACAGGCAGAGAGGGAGAGAGAGACTCTCCCCAGGGACAAAAGGGCCGCTACATTAATATTCATTAACATCCTACTGCGTTCAATCTCCACCCCTAAGAGATGGAGGAAAAATGAGCAGAACAAAGAGAAGACAAGGGAGAGGCGGGATTGGATTACTAAAGTAATACGCTGACAGAAAAAATCAGCATAGCACCATTAGGGAACAATGGAGAGGGCCGGCGCTGAGCTGTCGTACCCAGAGAACGCTGCTCCATCATGGGTAACGGACTGAAGAGCAAACGGGTGCTGGAGATCGTGAAGAGTCTTCAAAAACAGTGTTTATTTGATTATTTAAAAAAATTGAGCTATTACAAATGACAACGACCATAACTAAACGGCAAAGGTCAAACACTGCAACTAATAGCGGGTGTTTTATGGGCCCGTTTTGAAAGGCAAATAAATTCATGATGTGCTTGGCTTGCTCCAGGGGGAGAACTAAAACGCTGGTGTGGTTTTTAAACAGACTTATCCTGATTCCTGACTGAAATCTAATACCAGAGCCACATACTGGCGCTAACCCTGGTCATTAGGGTCGGGATACACCAGCCATACGTTAGCTCTTGTTTAAAAGGTGCTGTAAGCAAAATGGCATGAATAAAATGTACTAAAATTTGAATGAAATATGTAAAATAAAAAATGCATTAAATGCAAGATCAAATTGATGAAAAGTGACACAAAAGTCATTTCCATTGTTAAAAAAATATTTCAAATAAATGCTTAAACTTTCTATTCATCAACGAATCCTTAAAATTTATATATTTATATTTAATTTATTATGTAGGCCTAATGTCCTATTGTGTTTTTAAATGTTGTTCTATGAGTACTTTAAAAAAATATATATATATAATATAATATAATATAATATAATATAATTATTATTAGGGATGTATATTAGGGATGCACCGAAATGAAAATTCTGGGCCTAAAATGCTTTTTAAAAATTACTTCTTTTGTATAATTGTATTAATATTAGACTTTTTAATTAAAATTCAATAATTTTAATCATACTGATTTAAAAAAAAAAAAAAAAGCCAATAATAATAATTTGTGTGTGTACTGTGTATAATTATTATGTACATATAAATGCACACACGTGTATACATTTAAGAAAAAATTGTTATATTTATATATAACATAAATATATATAAATATATATATATATACACACACAGTATATACATGCAAATACTTCTTAAATATATACATGTATGTGTGTGTATTCAAATATACATGATAATTATACACAGTACACACATATATTATGTAAACACAAACTTTTATTTTGGATGTGGTTAATCACGATCAATCGTTTGACAGACATAATTTAAATATAGATTATATTAAATGCATAATATTTAAACATATAAATACAAACATAAAATATATATGCATTTTGTAGACAAATATAACCTGTCTACATATGAATTTCTTCATAAATCTTACCATTTTTTGTTACATTAAAAAATAAGTTGGGTTGGTTGGAGCAAACCGCCTAATCAGAGTAAAAGCATCATCAAGTGTGCATCATTCCCATTCTTCCATGTGTTATTTCAGGGTTTTCATGACATTTTCATGACTATTATTCAAAAATGTGTTCAAAATCTGCATACACCTATAGGCTAAGTTACGCCGGGCTGGTGCAGCTGACCTCAGATTACCGGTCAGAGCGAGGCTGTTCAGACATGGAAATCAGCTCAGCGCTGGAACCTTCTGACGCTGAGCCGCTTCAGGCACGCAATGCTGAATTACATCTCTCAGGTCAGGCATTAAGAGGTTTATGCTGATATCAGTGTACAGATACTGAGGAAACACACATCCCTATTAGCTGATCAGCTGACATTAGACACCAAATACCAATTTCCAGCACACAAAAAACATGCACAAGATTTAAAAATTTTTTTTTACTGTGAAATATCATACTAGACTAGTATGAAGCAATGCTCCTGAAAAGCAGTGCATTGGTATTGGTATCGGTGTGTGTGGGCTTGCATGTGTGTCACCTGCTAACAATTTACTCAACATAAACCATGTGACTTCGACAGAAAAAGCACACAATATGTGTCTGGAGTAAGTGTGTGTCAGACACAGATGGTACAAGACAAAGTGAGAGGGAAAAGAAAAAGTGTATATGTGTGAACAAGAATGCATGGCAGATGTGATGGTGTAAGAAGACTATGATCAGAATATATTACTCTTACTATTCCTGCACTACTATATAGTATGTATACAATGCCTAGTATGTGAAGTTTGTATATGCACTGAATACCCAGATGACCTACTATGCCTACTACTATTTCCAAAAATCATCATCATTATCCATAAATCATTACTATTCTAGGGCCCTATGATTTCCGCAATGCAGGAAACGCGGACGGAATCACGAAATCCAGTCATAAAAACGGAATTTACTGTATAACGTGGAATTTCACGGAATTTGTAAAATGTTTGATGAATGAATAAAAAGCAGGTCAGTACACTTAAATCAAATCACGATATAGACTAGTGTCTGTGAATATTAAACAGAAAACAGACCATTTAAATATGAATCCTGCATGTTCTGCGCGTCTCTGTGTGAATGAATGGTTTAATTTCCCACACACACACGCACACACACACACACACTGAAGCACGCGTGATGCTCGTGGCGTTTTCAGACTCACTATATGAGGACATGAATGCATGAACTTCAGCTTCAGAGCCGCTCTGAGAGTCACTTCATCAGCATTTTACAGTTTCATTTGAGAAAATCGTCATATCATAAACACACAGAAACTCAAAGCTCTTTACGGCAACCCGTCAAAATAAAAGTTTGTTTAACTTGAAGAAATTGTGACAGAAATATATTACTGCTGTACAGTAGAATTTAGCTACGTCTCAATGTAATAATAATACTAACACTAATAATAAATAATTAAAACTATATATTTTTTTAAATAACAGTTTATTTGTTTAATTTCATATGATTATAAGATAAATTAAATTAATTTGTATGCCTTTATTTGATTGCCAAAAAAACAGAATTTCTGAAATAAAAAAAACTTTTCTTAGAAATTACATTTTATTTTTAAATTAATAAATTGTTTTTTATGAATTCAATTAATTAAACATGTTTTTTGATTATTACAATTTAATGAAACCATTAAAATGAAATTAAGAAATCTTAAAACAGAAAACACAGAATTTGGTCAAATTAGTAGAGTTAGAAGTAGTATTTCATAGGGCCCTAAACATTAAATTTTTGTTAAACTTTTAATAAATTGTTGTTAAATTGTATAAGTTTCATGATTTCAATTAAGTAGACATGATTTTTGATTACTAAAATTTAATTTAACCATTAAACTGGAGTCCAAAAAAAATGTAAACGGAAAAAAACTGAATCCAGAAAAATTCATTCGAAAAAATAAAACGGAATTAGGGAAAAATTTAATCTCTGGGTTTTTTTTTAACCAACGGCAAATATTTAACCAATGAAAAGTATTAAAAAGAGCTTGTGACTAAACCTCATAACTCAAACTTCTCTGCTTGTTTGCAATGCAAGGGTAAACTAAGAACTGGTTGTTTGAATGTTTACTCAAGAAACACTATATATATATATATATATATATATATATATATATATATATATATATATATATATATATATATATATATATATATACATATATACATATATACACACATACACACACTTTATATTTATTTTAATCAATATTTAATCAATTAGAAATAAATTAGAAAACAATTTTAAAAATAAATCTTTAAACATGCTTATCCTTTAGATGGCAACTTCTTCAATCTGCAATCTTATTACAGTACTTTTCACAAATAAAGCTCCATGAGCAAGACACCTAACCTCAGCTGCTCCCGATGAGCTGGATGGCCCCTTGCATGGCTGACACCGCAGTCGGTGTATGAATGAGTGAATGAATGGGTGAATGAGAGCCAATATGTAAAGCGCTTTGGTGGTCATGGGTCTGTTGAAAGCGCTATATAAATGCAGTCCATTTACCACTTCGCACGGAGCGACCGTCACTCGCATTAACGTGTTTATGCAGGCTGCAAATGCACACTTCACAAGATATCACAGCAGGATTCTATTAAATCTGCACGGTTTGTGGAATTAAATGTTTATTAGATATTCAGAGATTGGTTTTGACGATATAGATGCGCATTTGCTGAATGTTGCTGAATTTTAGCCTGATTACAAATAATATAAAAACAAACACTAAATATTTATTTATTAAATATTTATTCGCTTCCAACACATCGGCCAATCAGAAAAATCTATCGGCCAATGCCGATATTTTAAAAATGCCAATCAGCCATGGCAATATATAGGTCGACTCCTAATATATATATTTATATATACATAAACTAAGACTAATGTTTTATATATTTTAGAATTGGAGAAGAGTGTCTTAGTCAAGCATATGTCGTTGAGTCATAGCCATTAATATATTAAATACTTTATCTTTTATAACATGAGATTTTGGCCAAATGACAGAAGGAAAAAAAAACTGAGCGCCCACATTGTTACAGCTACAATAAACTTTATAACCTATAAGTAAAACGTAATGTGATGCACTTACTGCCTCAGATGTGGCCGTTCTAATGAGGGACAAAACGTGTGTCAGAAATCCACTGATCAAAAACCTCTATTTGAGCTTGATTTTGGTCACATGTTAATAATATAATGAAACATGCAAGTGTCTGACCATATATAAAGCTGCAATATCAACTTTGACAACATAGTGTTTAATTATAAAAAAAAAAAACTGTGTTTTTTTTTTTCATTTCCTGAAAAGTAGCAGTTTTGGACATACAAGGTTTCTGCCTGATAGCAATGACATGCATTGCAAACACAATGATCTTTAATGTCTCTTTCTTGACTTGATATTTGATTCTAATGCAAAGATTTTTTTTTTTTACACAAAACTGGATCTAAAATGAAATTTCTGATATGATAACAGCAAGACATGCTGAATTAAACATGCAACGGTATGAAATCATGGGACAACAATGCAGCATAAGACGTTTTTGAGGGATTTATCGTTGCATAATGTGTACATATTTTTAAAACAAAGTAGGCAGTATAAAGTACATGCTTAAAAATAGTAAGCTAGTTTAGCAAACAAAGCCAGAGTGCAGGGTTCAGACAGAGTGCCATGTCACTTGGTTACTCCAGGGGCTTCCTGTCTGAGATATTGATGTCTAACCATCTGTTTATATCATAAACAAGGTGAAAGGACGATACATCCAAGGACAAAACGCCAAGATGTCTGCGCCAGAGTGAGAGCATGAAAAAAGCACGAGTCTCGTCCAAGCGCTTTTATTTCTAATGTACTGTGCAGGAGAAAACTTTCATTTTTTTAGGCGAACTATACCTTTAGGACAAAGCCTAACTGTGCTCTTGAAATGAAATCTTCTGCACAAACAACATTGTCAGTACTGATATACTTTATCATAACCATATCCAGACTGCAATTCTGTTTTAATTACACACTTGCCCTTTAAATAAATATGCATGCGAATTCTGATGCTCCAATTAACTTGTTAGTGAATCATCACAAACGACCAAGAACAACAAGTCAGAGTCAATATAAGTTGTCTTTACAAAAAACAAACAAACTCCAGTCAATCAAACAAAACATCTTTGATTTGTTTAGAAATAAAACTGGGGAGAGAAGGGAGCATGCCTTAAAATGCTGCCTATGTAGGCGGCTCACTAGATTTGAGAGTCCTTGTGTCATGTGATCGGGAACTAGGGAGTACAATGGGACGCACCCTGACTGAGGGTTTATAGGGCCTGATCTTCACGGATTCAGACAAGACGTCAGCATGACGGCCTCTAATTATTTAGGAATGTAAACCACACAATTGCAATGCAAAACAAATGCAACACTCTGTGTTGGGCCTGAGACATAATGAAATAATATGCGTTTAATTGTCATGAAAATGTCACAAAAATCTTAAGGATGTATATTAACAGTGTTTATTTGTCAATGCAAAATGGCATGTTCCTGATAGGCTTCTGTTTGTCTTTGAAACATTCAGCGGGTTTGTCTGGATGCTGCACCTGTGAGGGTGTGTCTTAATCCTCCCTATGAACACCACAAGTTCATGCATTCACACTCACACCCGTCTGCCTCTGACATCACAGTCAGCTGACGTCACACGGGTTCAGTGAAGCGTGTCACTGCAGGTGACAGGAAGAACAGGTGTGTGCAGGTGTGCTCTTACCTTTGCCATCTGAGCCTGAACGCCGCTGGTCTTCAGAGCGCTGACGGCTTTCTGAGCAGCAGCAGGGCTGTCAAAGTCCACAAAGCCATACCCTGAGAGAAAGACAACCACAACAGATGTGTTAGATACACCTTTAAAGAGACAGCACACATGAACAACACACAGTTTCAACCTGGAAAACAAGGCGTACTAGGGTAAATCTATAGGGTAAAAATGTAAAAAATAAATGTAAAAAATCTGCAAAAATTATTAATGAATATTATTGATTAATGAATAATAATTCCAACATCCGGTTTTGCTTTTATTCCCTGTAATTTCCATTATTCTCTATGGTGATTCTCATATGAAATAATAAAAAAATAAAAAATAAAACTAGAATAAAATAAAATACATTATATATATACACTCACCTAAAGGATTATTAGGAACACCTGTTTAATTTCTCATTAATGCAATTATCTAATCAACCAATCACATGGCAGTTGCTTCAATGCATTTAGGGGTGTGGTCCTGGTCAAGACAATCTCCTGAACTCCAAACTGAATGTCAGAATGGGAAAGAAAGGTGATTTAAGCAATTTTGAGCATGGCATGGTTGTTGGTGCCAGACGGGCCGGTCTGAGTATTTCACAATCTGCTCAATTACTGGGATTTTCACGCACAACCATTTCTAGAGTTTACAAAGAATGGTGTGAAAAGGGAAAAACATCCAGTATGCGGCAGTCCTGTGGGCGAAAATGCCTTGTTGATGCTAGAGGTCAGAGGAGAATGGGCCGACTGATTCAAGCTGATAGAAGAGCAACTTTGACTGAAATAACCACTCGTTACAACCGAGGTATGCAGCAAAGCATTTGTGAAGCCACAACACGCACAACCTTGAGGCGGATGGGCTACAACAGCAGAAGACCCCACCGGGTACCACTCATCTCCACTACAAATAGGAAAAAGAGGCTACAATTTGCACGAGCTCACCAAAATTGGACAGTTGAAGACTGGAAAAATGTTGCCTGGTCTGATGAGTCTCGATTTCTGTTGAGACATTCAGATGGTAGAGTCAGAATTTGGCGTAAACAGAATGAGAACATGGATCCATCATGCCTTGTTACCACTGTGCAGGCTGGTGGTGGTGGTGTAATGGTGTGGGGGATGTTTTCTTGGCACACTTTAGGCCCCTTAGTGCCAATTGGGCATCGTTTAAATGCCACGGCCTACCTGAGCATTGTTTCTGACCATGTCCATCCCTTTATGACCACCATGTACCCATCCTCTGATGGCTACTTTCAGCAGGATAATGCACCATGTCACAAAGCTCGAATCATTTCAAATTGGTTTCTTGAACATGACAATGAGTTCACTGTACTAAAATGGCCCCCACAGTCACCAGATCTCAACCCAATAGAGCATCTTTGGGATGTGGTGGAACGGGAGCTTCGTGCCCTGGATGTGCATCCCACAAATCTCCATCAACTGCAAGATGCACCTTGTTGAATCAATGGCAGTTCTGAAGGCGAAAGGGGGTCAAACACAGTATTAGTATGGTGTTCCTAATAATGCTTTAGGTGAGTGTATATATATACACTCACCTAAAGGATTATTAGGAACACCATACTAATACTGTGTTTGACCCCCTTTCGCCTTCAGAACTGCCTTAATTCTACGTGGCATTGATTCAACAAGGTGCTGAAAGCATTCTTTAGAAATGTTGGCCCATATTGATAGGATAGCATCTTGCAGTTGATGGAGATTTGTGGGATGCACATCCAGGGCACGAAGCTCCCGTTCCACCACATCCCAAAGATGCTCTATTGGGTTGAGATCTGGTGACTGTGGGGGCCATTTTAGTACAGTGAACTCATTGTCATGTTCAAGAAACCAATTTGAAATGATTCGAGCTTTGTGACATGGTGCATTATCCTGCTGGAAGTAGCCATCAGAGGATGGGTACATGGTGGTCATAAAGGGATGGACATGGTCAGAAACAATGCTCAGGTAGGCCGTGGCATTTAAACGATGCCCAATTGGCACTAAGGAGCCTAAAGTGTGCCAAGAAAACATCCCCCACACCATTACACCACCACCACCAGCCTGCACAGTGGTAACAAGGCATGATGGATCCATGTTCTCATTCTGTTTACGCCAAATTTTGACCTTTACCATCTGAATGTCTCAACAGAAATCGAGACTCATCAGACCAGGCAACATTTTTCCAGTCTTCAACTGTCCAATTTTGGTGAGCTCGTGCAAATTGTAGCCTCTTTTTCCTATTTGTAGTGGAGATGAGTGGTACCCGGTGGGGTCTTCTGCTGTTATAGCCCATCCGCCTCAAGGTTGTGCGTGTTGTGGCTTCACAAATGCTTTGCTGCATACCTCGGTTGTAACGAGTGGTTATTTCAGTCAAAGTTGCTCTTCTATCAGCTTGAATCAGTCGGCCCATTCTCCTCTGACCTCTAGCATCAACAAGGCATTTTCGCCCACAGGACTGCCGCATACTGGATGTTTTTCCCTTTTCACACCATTCTTTGCAAACTCTAGAAATGGTTGTGCGTGAAAATCCCAGTAACTGAGCAGAATGTGAAATACTCAGACAGGCCCGTCTGGCACCAACAACCATGCCACGCTCAAATTTGCTTAAATCACCTTTCTTTCCCATTCTGACATTCAGTTTGGAGTTCAGGAGATTGTCTTGACCAGGACCACACCCCTAAATGCATTGAAGCAACTGCCATGTGATTGGTTGATTAGATAATTGCATTAATGAGAAATTGAACAGGTGTTCCTAATAATCCTTTAGGTGAGTGTATATATATAAATAAAACATGGTTTTAGATACACCTTTAAAGAGACAACGCACATGAACAACAGTTTCAACATGAAAAACAAGACGTAAATAAATCTGCAAAAATTAATAATGGATATTATTTTATATAAATAAAATTTAATTTAAATCCCAACACCCATCCACACAAAAATGAATAAAAAAATTAAATAATAATAAAAAAATAAGATACAAATTTAATGAAATACCAATAATAAAAATTTATTTAATCAACATGGAAAATAGTAATAAATACAATTAAAAAAATATATATATAATTAAATAAAATAATAAAAAGTTGACAGTATAAAGTCCAAGACCACTGTCATAGCTAAAAAGATATAATATAATAGAAAGTTCAAGTAGAAGGTTAGCGCTCTTATTCATGAAATAAGATGGGGTTTTTTTGCCTGCTTAATTTGCTAATCAACTTGAATCCCTCGGTCAGAAGGGATCCAGAAAAACATAACTTGATTAAGTGCACATTTATCCATGTAAAATTACATTTCACGAAACGTTTTGGAAAGGTGCAACTCTATTACTGAAATTTAAAAAAAAACTTTTCAAATTAAGATGCAAGTCTCAAAAGATCTTAAATGACACCATCTGATGGGTATATACTTTTTATAATGCACAAAACGCCAACAGACACAGGACCTCTTGAGAGTGTGTGCAAAGTGTGTATTGGGTAAAAACATCAGCGGCCGCCACTTTAAGGGCAGGAAGGACCAAAGCGGCGGGTTCAAGAGAGCGTCTTATCTCAGCGTGTGTGAGTAAGTGTGCTGTGAGTCATCTATCACAGAGCCCAGAGTGAGAGAACCGCTGCACTATCAGTTTTTGCTTCCCCTAATGAGAACAATTAAATGGACACGAGGAAGCTGATCCAAGATAAGTCCTTACGCTCAGCTCCTCCCTTCATACTCCTCTGCTTCAGCCCGTTGCTATATTTAATCAGCGAACAGGTCAAACCACAAAAACAGCCAGCACAGAACATCCTGACTGATAGCTCAAATATACATGACGTACAGGACAGAGAAACACTCACAAAACGCTGCCAAAGGTATGATCCATCTGCTACGGACATCAACATCATTTCATATCAGATCAAATTGTTTAGATGTAAGAGAAAACACAATGTGGTGTTTAGTAAAGCTGGTTTAAACTGATATAAACCTCTTTTATGTTAATGAAATGGTTTCTTTTTTAATCAGAGGAACCAATATTTCAACCAAACCATCACTGTAGTGAAGTAGATTCAAAAGGTTTAACTGCAAGAAATAAAATACATTTATAAATATAAACACATTAATATTTACCAATACAACAACACATACAGCAATATATTCCTACATATATATTTTTACTAAAACTAAAAAATTGAGAGTCTTCTTGAGTACTGTTAAAGGGGTCATATGATGGTTCTAAAAAGAACATTATTTTGTGTATTTGGTTTAATGCAATGTGTTTACGTGGTTTTAGGTTAAAAAAATGAGTCATTATTTTACACATACCGTACATTATTGTTGCTCCTCTATGCCCCTCCTTTCTGAAACGCGTCAATTTTTACAAAGCTCATCGTTTTGAAAAGCGCGGTGTGCTCTGATTGGCCAGCGATCCAGTGCATTGTAATTGGCCCGAATACCTTAAGCGTCTGACGGAAATGTCACGCTCCTTACCATATGTGGAACATCAGCTTCCGAAGCAAAGCAATATTGACAGATGATCATGTCGGTCCTACCTTATCAATTCGCACCTGATCCGGATGATGCAGTTGACCAAGCGCGACTGGAGCAGAACGTATCAGATTGGTAAGTTTGCATTTGTTATCGTAGAAACGACAAAGACGTAGAAACAGTGCTCTCCCAGGTGCTAAAAATGCGCAGCACACAGTCGAATATTTGGGTTGTACTGTTCCGGAACAGTGTTGTAAATAAAGCTTAACCACTGTTTTCTAATTCTGTCCTCTTTTAGAAGGCCAAACAAAGTAGTTTTGCTTTCGCAATGAAAAACACAGCGTCTCCACAACATGGCGGCGCCGGCGGCAACTGCGAGAATAAAAGTTACGCCTTCTTTCTTTGCGCAAACATTTGGGCGGTGTTATGAAACTCTGCCTCCACAGACTGACGTAGATTTGTGGGGGTGTGTTTGAACGAAGTGTTTTAGGAAGGTGTGGCTCAGCCTTAACTTTTACAAAGAATATCTCTTTGGGTTTGAGACTTTGAGCTTTGTAGCTCTGCAAATCTTATACATGCACAAACAGCTACATACACTAAAGAGAAAGGAAAACAAGAAATCGCATCATATGACCCCTTAAAGTGATGCTATAAATGATTCATTGAATAAGGTTCAAACTAATTTTTCGCCGCTAGAGGTCGCTTATTCAAAACAAAACCGTTGCTTGATGAAGCCTGGATTTCACAGAGCTTTTATTATGACACAGTCGTTTCTTCCGCTCATGTGTATGTGGGGGAACGCAACGCTGTTTTATCATATTACACACATTTGAGTGTGTTAAAGTGATGTTATAATGCTACTCTGTGCGTTCACTCGGCGCTACTGTGAGACACTTGTTCACACTGCAGTGAGCTAGATCGATATCAGGCATGGTAAAACGTGGTACTCGCGGTAAATCAAGAACATTTTGAGATTTAAACAATAAGACTAACTGTGTTGAGCTGGAGAACAATGATTAGTTTTCTGACGATGAATGTCTCCAAACAGTTGCTCACCTGTCTAATAAAACACATCATATATTAAAGCATCTTTGGTGTTTCCATGGTTACTACAAAATAAAACCGGAAATCGAGGGTAACGCGGGTATGATGTCATTGATAGGCGACGCACAGACACGGTCCGTGTCCTGGTTAAAAGTGTCCTGCTTATTTCTCTGGATTTAATCATTCTTGGGAACATTTGGGATAATGTAAGTACACAAGTCAAACAAAATACATAACACTGTTCTAGTGGTTTTCTATTTTAATCAAAAAATCGTACATATTGTGCCTTTAAATGTGAAACTAGAAACTTGCGGATGTGAAACAAATGTAATGACATGATCTTCAGTCAAGTAAAAAGCTTATTCTTACACTTCCAGTTTGATGTGAAAGTAAAAGTCTGGCTTTGCTGGTTTGGCGGTGGGTTGGGTTTAGATCATTTGCATCATTTGCATCACAGTGATACTCAGGGTTAACATTTTCCATCCGGCTTCTTTAAAATTCCTGCAGGGTTGAGAAGGGCTGGACTACAGGAAACTAAGACGTGAAGCCGGTCCATCAACACCCTCCTCGGGCCTGACTGAAATTACTCAGCACATAAATAATCCACAGCGCTGTGACTAAGCCACACGCTCCAGGGCAGGCGTGTCCCGAGGTGCCAAGCCCAGGAACAGAGCCAGATCCTGGAACAAACCCCAGAGGCCTCAGTCAAGACACCGAGGCCAGGACAGGAATAACAGCGAGGGGTCTGGGAAGCAGCGACAGACTGACTGGATATCTGTTTCCTGATACACCCACGGCAGCATAGCTGCACAATGATGGAAAGCAGGGCGTGAACACGCAAACCAACACTCACACATCGCACAAGTGTGCTTACAGATTTGCACACACACTTACATAATATAGTGCAATGGTTTTGCTGGCAATATAACAAAGCAACACTGGAATGTAATATATTGAAATGTTTTCCTTGTGTTTTTATTTGTCCAATAAAGTGTAGAAGACGCACCTTAGTTCTTGCAATAGACCTTAGTCAGGGTAGCGGCATAATTAACTTTTGACAGAAATGAAAATGAGACTGTGAGATAGAATTACAGTGCGTTTAATGGATCTGTAAGCATAAAAAAGAGCCTAAATTCATTATGTTCAGCATATAAAGCGATCGTGACTCTTCAGAAAATTTTGACAAACCACTCAATTCATATGGATTCGTTTTTCGATCTCTTTATGAACTTTTTGAAGTGTCAAAGTGGTAGTTGAGTAGCTGTCAATGGAGGGACAGAAATCTCTCATATTTCATTAAAAATATCTTCATTTGTGTTCTGAAGATCAATGAAAGTCTTACGGGTTGACATGAGGGAGTAATTAATGACAGAATTTTTTTTTTTTGGTAAACTATCCCTTCAAAAATCCCTTTAAAAAAACACACCACACTGTTGCACTTTACTGTAAAAACAACTGTGTTCATTCATAATCTCAGCCATAAAAAGCCATTTTTGTGATTTGTTAATACATTTGAATTAAAAGGTCAATACATCAATACAATAAGCAGCTCTCAGAAGAATATGAAATCCCATTTTAGGGCAAACACTAAACTGCACAGATTTTGAGCCTCACAAATCAAGAGGGCAGAACATAAACGTACGTACCTTTGCATTTGTTTGTGGTTTTGTCTAAGATGGCCTTGGTTGATACGATTTTTCCATACCTATAACAAGAACAAACAGAGATGTGTTATGAATTTTAAAACACACAGATATAAATGAGTCAGTTTAAACAGAAAAAAAAAATCTTTAACTAAAACCACAATAAAAATGTTAATTACTTGAAATAAATAACCATTAAGTGAAATAAAATAAGATCTATATATAAACTTTTATATATTTTATTTAATTTCAGATAGTGGCCAAGGCAACATTTCTAATTTTAGTTTAGTTTAAGTTAAAAAATAACAAAACTAAATAAATATATAGTATTTTTATTAAGTATTAGTTTATATATATAAATAGAAATATATAGAAATATGTAAAAAACTTAATATAAAATCAAATTCAAAATATTAACAAAAACTATGAAAGTATATTAATGATACTAAAACAACACTAATATGTTTTTTCTATATGAATATGGAATTTATATATTGATTTATTTATGATTTAACGCCATATCAGAAGCAATGGCTATATTCATGGCAATCAACAGTATTTCAATTTTTAAAAAATAATTATGATTACAATATCACATCAATACATTCATATGAATATTAAATATTGCATATGAATGAATTTATGTGTAAAAATTAGAGTTAGACGATACAGCTTAAAAATGTAAACACCACAAAATTGCTTAAATTTGAATTGCCAGCAAAACCACAGCAAATATATTGTGAATATATTTAATACGCAAGTACGTAAGAATGCATTTCCGTATCACAGTTGCTAACTGAACAAACAAAAGACCTACAATAATATCTGAAACAACATGAAGGTGAGTAAATTACATTGTTTTCAATTTTGGGTGAACTATACCTTTAAGATTTGTGTCTAAAAAACTGAAAATGTAAAAGAAGTGAATCTTTAACAATGCTTCATTGTATCGAGGTATATTCTGTACACTTCTGAGCCAGAAACGAGCTCTGCAGGAGGAAGAAGGAGGAGTCCTTGGGGGGAAATGTGATTGATTTATGAGGAGGTTATAAAAACTGCGGTGGAATCCTGTAAGGCACATGTGAGTGAAAACATGACCTTTGACCTCACAGGATGGGCACCTCGGCACCAATATGACCTCCGATGGCAAGAAAAGAGGTCATTAAGCCCTTTCAATTAATAACCAAATAGGAAAGCCTTCATGAGATTTGAAATCCAATTACAGCAGACTCCTAAAGTCTGTGACCTCGAGGTCTGCTTCTCCGGGGGGGGTTTGCACCAATTGACCTAATATTAATTAATTACGAGGATCTCGCATCTTCCTCCTGTCTCCCGTCGCCTCTTCCTGAGTGGCTTATGGGAGCCGTGCTTCAATAAAAAGCTTGGAGGTGTTAGGTGGTGGAAAAAGAAAGTGATTCAATGCTTTTAGGGACTCTGAGGACACAGCGGCCTTGCTTCCAGAACTATTTTTCCCATTAATTTTTTTTTTCCATAGGGATTTTAAAAAGCCTTTGTTAAAGAGTAACAAGCCATGAATCAAACCAAGCAGCAGTAACACTTTAGTTTAGGGTCCAATTCTCACTATTAACTAGTTGCTTATTAGCATGCATATTACTGTCTGTTTATGAGCACTTATAAAGCACATATTAATGCCTTATTCTACATCCCTTAATCCTACCCAATACCTAAACTTAACAACTACCTTACTAACTATTAATAAGCAGTAATTATGAGTTTTAGGAAAAGGAAATTTTTGTTAATAGTGAGAACTGGACCCTAATCTAAAGTAAGGTGTGACCCAAGACTTTATTTGAAGCTAAAAAGTGTCCAGTCAAATGTATTTATAAAGCACTTTTCACAATACACACAGTTTCAAAGCATCAATCATAATGTTAATGTTTATAATATATTAATATATATCATGCCTTTTATGCATTTAGCAGATCAGAGCTGGCTGATAATATAGTTTAATATAATATAAAAGATAATATAATATAGTTGAGACTATAAACAAACAAGCATTTGAGATATGCGACATAGTATAGTATATTATATATAATATATAAAATAAATTTAATGCAAAATATGCATATACATACAAATATTTAAGTAGTTTGAGAGTGTAGAGAGACTATGTAATTCACTGTGATTGAGGGTGCGGTGCTAAAGAGTTTTCTGTTCTGTTTTCAATTTTCTGTTCTGACTCTCTGACTGGTGGAGATTTCTAAGCAGAATGAGAATCAACTCTGAACCGCCTAAACGAGTCGTTTGTAATTCGGATGTCACTGCATTACGGTTGTACATCACTAGAGAAGATATTTGCATAAAGCCCGCCTATGTTGTACGTCATCTGCCCCGCGAACAACTTGACTCGCACACAAATGTCATTTTACTGACGACTGACGAGTTCAAATCGGGATTCGCAAAACACTTGCTCTTGGAAGATGGGTCAGTACTCCTCAGAATAACAATCTG
Organism: Rhinogobio ventralis; assembly: GCA_039654625.1. NCBI lineage: Eukaryota > Metazoa > Chordata > Actinopteri > Cypriniformes > Gobionidae > Rhinogobio > Rhinogobio ventralis. The sequence goes on from CM077197.1 coordinate 3,967,244, forward strand.
TTTTTTTTTTTAATTATTGATATATTGGTATATATTTTTCTACCGGGTGTTCAAAATATGTAGTTTTGTGTTTTATATTGTTATTACTGTCTTACTGAAATACTTCTGCTCATCAGCTGTGGGCCACTATTACCTAAAACTGTGTCTATTAATGCAGATTATCTGTCGTTCTTACTACTCGGAGTAAAGATAAAGGATGGAGCAAGATTTGTTTTACAAACTTTAATGTTACATCAGTCATTCACGTTAGTGCTCGGCTAACGTATGGTTATTGATACGGTTCCCGCATGTGCACTGTAATATATTAGGAACACACACATGGGTTTGTTGATGGACATACTCTTGTTAATGCTGATGGTGAGGAATTACAGCTGCAACATCCCATAATGTACCTCAAAATGAGTAGCGTATCACTGAGAAACGTCCTGCTCAAGTCGTCCTTGCGATGGAGGTTCGGATTGAATAACTAGTTTTTCCCATGTTTCATAATCGGACTCGCGCTCGGATTGATTTGGTAAAATCGATGTCATCGTTACTGTCTTTACTGCGTGCCATTGCTGAGCTTTAGGAAGCATCCGGAGCTGAAGTTCAGTTATAGTGATGGCTGTTTAGCTTCCAACACGCGCTGTACGCAGTAGACCAATCACAACAGACTGGGTCATCTGGCCAATCAGAGCAGAGTAGCTCACAGAAAAGAGGGATTTAGAGAGACTGATTCATCCGTCGAGTCGTTTGAGAATCATTGAACAATGTGGTGATGTGCAATGTATATTATGAGAAAATGAAAGTATTTTTTGACCTTTGATGCATGTAAACCTGCTGTAGGAGACACCAAAACATTAGGAACCTTTAAAATACCATAATAGGGGCACTAAAAAATAGTTTTTAATAATGTGGGCTCAATGCTTCATCAAGAGCACATACGATTGATTAACAACCTTGTATCTCACAACAGGTCTGTCTTTATCAGTTCAAAATCAATCCCACTATGGAGTAAACGAATGGGATTTTTACTTGACTGTGGCACAAAAACATACAGCCACCACACATATTAGATAAAATACATTTAAAACTTTCTAAACAAAGAATAGAAGTGATACTGCCTTAGATTTTAGCAAACTTTTGAAACAGACTCATTGTGCTTTCAATGCTGCCTACGTAGGCAGCTCACTAGGTTTTGGAACAGAGCGAAGACGTTATGAAAAGTTGACAAATGTCATTCATTAATCTTGGTGTCCAGAGAGACAGCACAACAGTGTTTATGGGCCTTTTTATGCGCTTCATCGTCTGGTTTACCGGAAAATGACGAGGCCATCAGGGAAGAAAAACCCGCCCTAATAGGCCGCCTCTCCATTAGCTTCCGCTGAAAATCTATTACAATTGAATTGCAGCGGCCAGACGGTGGAGGAGAGGCCGAGAGACGGATAGAATGACCGAGGGAACAATGTGACTGGTGTTTCACCTGCCATTTCAGCCCCAGTCTTGATCCCATTATAGAGCCTGACGGCAGCTCCAGTTACCCTCCACCAGAAGCGTATTGATCTCTATAGCAAGAGCTCAGGGCGGCGTTTCATAGCTCAGCTTAAGCAAACAGCTGCTCTGTGAACACAGGCTTCCTATATTTGTTGAGATTATTGGTGACCATAAGCGTATTGGTATGTTAAAAAACAGTATAGATTTACAATACAAACACATGTAGGGTTCCCACAATTTTTGACTAACAAATTTCCAAGACTTTTGTGACTACTGGATGAGGATTTTTAAACATGATTTCATACAGACTGCATTCGAGCTAATTAATGCATTTATTCGCAAAATATAGATCCACACACACATGAGGATTTGCGAATGCAGATAAAACAATCAATTCATACAGACGAAGGTGCAAACCTGCTTGTGTGTTCATGAATATGTGTGCATCGTATTTTGTGAAAGTAAATTTGGCTGTATCATATTTTGTCAATATGAATTTGAATTGCTGTTTGCAAATATATAAACTCTTTGTGAATGTGAATTTATGGATGAGCTTGTGGATTTTAATTAATCATATTTTGTAAATACATACATTTTTAGACTATTTTTGCTCTATAACTGCACTATATACAGTACCGGTCAAAAGTTTGGCAACATTACTATTTTTAATGTTTTTGAAAAAGTCTCCTATGCTCATCAATTCTAATATGCTGATTTATTATCAATGTTGGAAACAGTTGTGCTGCTTAATATTTTTTTATAACCTGTGATACTTTTTTCAGGATTCATTGATAATTTATTTATTTAAAATAGAAATCTTTTCTTAATCTTTTTTTAAAAATAAATTCATACTTTTATTCAGCATGGATGTGTTAAATTGATAAAAAAGTTATAGTAAAGTTTTATATTTTTTTTAGAAAAAATCTATTTTTAACTTTTTATTCAACAATGAATCCTGAAAAAAGTATCACAGGTCGAAAGAAATATTAAGCAGCACAACTGTTTCCAACATTGATAATAAATCAGCATATCAGAATGATTTCTGAAGGATCATGTGACACTGAAGACTGGAGTAATGATGCTGAAAATTCAGCTTTGATCACAGGAATAGATTATATTTTAAAGTAAAGATAGAAAACCATTATTTTAACCACTGTTTTTCTGTATAAATGCAGGCTGTGTGTATATAATACCGACACAATGTGTGTGTGTATATAATACAGACACACACGTACACACACTGTATAACCCTATGAAACAAAATAAACAGATCTGAGCATAACTACAAACACTGTAAAAATGTCTATTTGTGTGTTTGTGTGTAATATACATGACGTTTGGAAATCACAACTAGCTCTTCTTGCATCTCTTTTTAAAGATGGAGATAACAAAACTTGTCTCAAGAGCAACTTTATACCATCATCATTACCAAAATAACACTCTAAAGGTGACATAAATAAATAACACTCAACAAATGAACAAAACCTGAGAAAATTGAGAGAAGTTAGACTGCAATACACTGATATAAGCATCCTTCACCAATGAGAATTTCAGAGAGGAGGATGCATTTGTGCTTTCTCAAATACAATCTTATTCCTGCTTGATTTCAAACTGTCCTGGCTCTTTCCACATCCTCAAAATAACTTAAACATTAAATCAAATGCTCTGTCAGAGCTTTCTCTAGTGTGCAAACACATAAAATACAAGTTTGTAAGCAACAATAATTTGATTATCCACTTATCAGATGTGGAGCAGGATTTTAGGCCAATGAGATCCTATGACGTTGCAGAAATGGAAACTCATGGCACCAGATGAACAAGGAAGAGAAGAGGCTTTTATTGCACCATGTCTGGGTAGGATGCACTGCCAAGTGACCTAGCATAAGAACGCACAACACTTGAAGAATGTCAGAGGGATGTTCCCTCCCTCGGAGAACTGCCCTGGATTTGGTTCATTTCCAACTAGACAGCGTTTCCTTAAGGACAGGCTCTTTAATCTATTCTAGTCTGGATATATGCAAGGTGAAAGGGTCTTGAAAGCCATATCCTCTGATTTGCATGAAAATACGACTTACAGGCGCTTATGATAAGTGGATTTTTTATATTTTGGAGAGTAAAATCCTCTCAGCAACCATTCACAAGCACCGTTCCTGTGCTTTTTGAAAATGAAAATTTACACCCCAGTATACTATTAAAAAACACACAGAAGCTGAATATATCAAGATAAAGATTATCTATGCACTTTCAGTGTTTGGTAAGGAAGACGATATCCCAAGATTCTCAGGATAATCAACACAAAGCAAACTGGACTGATTCCAGTAACAGATCATATTCACACTGTGTGTTTTACGGTGCCAATTTTTAGGCTGCCAAAGAATATATATTTAGCATATATGGCATGATGTGTAAAGAGATGCATCAGCCTTGAATCTCAGTTTCATCGTGGGGTGTTGCAACCAAAATCTATGGTAACGAGAACAAAAGAAAAAACTATGATTACTGATTTATTTATTGTTGTAGCCAAATACATTCAAAATGTTAGATGCTTATGAATGTAAATACAAATTTTTCTCCATTATATTACACACACACACACACACAAACACACTCACACACACATGCCAACACCCACAAATATATTTAAAATGTTTAATGCTTATGTCAATCAAAAACCCATCAAAATAAGTTAAGCCAATTTAAACACACACACACACACACGCATGCACGCTCACACACTCACACATGCATGCACACTCATACACACGTGTGCGTGCATGTGCTTGTGTATGAGTGTGCGCGCGTGTGAGTGTGAGCGTGCGTGTATAAGCATGTGTGTGCATGTGTGCGTGTGTGTATGTTTAAATTGGCTTAACTTATTTTGATGGGTTTTTGATTGACATAAGCATTAAACATTTTAAATATATTTGGCTAAAATGAATAAATAAATAATCTTTTAAAACAGTTCATTATTGAGGTACTGAATAACATCAAATGGCTGAAAAATATTGAGACAAATGTAACTATAATCGCCCAGGAATCATATCGGCAGTCAAAACATCAGTCAAAGAATAGAGGATCAAATCCACACACTGATCTGATGTTGCATGATCCAACATATTATCTGATGCTCAAAGCCCCATAAGCTTGTGTTATGACATTGATACCTCTGACCTCACATCTTTCCCAGTGGTGTGTCCTGGAAAAGGTCACATCTGAAAGGTCAAAGGACAAATCGCTTTAGCCATCAGGATGAGATTAAGCTAAATACAGCGAAGGGTTAGACGATCACACCACTGACCCACCAGTGAAAAGCCCAACACTAATCCAGAGCCTCCATTACGGCCATAGATGAACTGTGCCGTTCTCTTCACACTGCAGCCGCTTTCTAATTAAAGACGGTGGTTGAATTCCTTTGAGGACAAACCTGTGAACATCACAAGGCATACAGCTGAAATGTTTCTTGCAGTGATGCATAAATCAAAATCTGATTTCTTAAAGAAGCACTGACGTTGGACTTCAATAGTACTGACTAGGGATGGGACGATTACCGGTTTTACGATAAACCACGATCAAATGTACTGACGGTTAGTATTATCGTTTAAAATTTAATTATCATTAAAACCGTGTTTGATTATCACGATTTTGAAAACTAGCAGTAAATCCTGTCGATCCAGCATCAGTCTGGTGCAGGCGCAACATTGTATTTTGAACGAGAAGAAATGGCAGAAGGCAGTGACAGCGCCGGGAGATTTTTCAGCCTTTTAAAAGGAACAAATCTGAGGTGTGGTCATATTTTGGCTTCTACAAAAGTCCTGAGGGAAACTCAATCGAGGATGGTCACCCTGTCTGCAGAACATGCCAAAAGAAAGTCACTGCAAAACGCTTCAAATCTGTCGAGTCGTCTTCGTGACCATCACACACACTATAGCGAACGCAAGGCAAGTTAACTTTGACCTCAATACCAAAACTATGCCTGGGAAATAATTGGACACAAAATTTTGAGTTGAAATATTTTATCTCACTCTCTTGAAATTAACGTGAAGCTTCCGCGAAGAAAAGTTCGCAGCAAGTGGCTTTGAGCCAAAGACGAACGAAGACTATTAAGAGTTACATTTATGGGATAATAATGTATATTCATTGTACACTTATTACACAGATTTTCTTTACCACATAAATAATTACAGGGACATATTGAATTGAGATTAATGTTTTAATCTTACCCGTTTATAAATCCATTTTGTACAGCGTATAAAACAATCGTCCAGACAAGATGATCACAACAAGTTATAGTAATTATAGTAATAATTATAGTAGTATTAATAGTGAAGTCCTCTGATTTCATTTTCAATACAATCAAAAACAGACGCAAGTTGCATTTGAATGAAACGAGAGAGCATGCCGTCCGTTGTGATGCGTTGATGTGCGCTGTGTTATAATGCGTTGCTATTGACGACGGTCATTATAATCAAGGAAATGCCACAGGAGAGAATCTTGCTTAAAAAGTGCATAGAGCTGCTTGTTTAATTTGTTGTTTGCTGATTTTCAAACATAAAACTAGTTGAAATGTTTTCAGTCTGTGCATCAGTTCTTTTTGAACACTTTCATCTAATTTTAACAAAACCGTGATAATATTGATAATCGTGATAATTTGGCTCACTATAATCGTGATGTGAAATTTTCATACCGTCCCATCCCTAGTACTGACCCTATAAATGTGTTCAAAATGAAGAGCTCCAACCCATATTCAGTGCGCAAATTGAGCAAAGAAAAAAGTCTGTGCATTGATTTGTAGTTGTGATATAGTGTCTCAGTCTACATTACACTACATAATAATAATAATAATAATAGTTATAATATTAATCCTATGACAGTAATAGCCATATATTGTAAAACAAATGCACTGAAAAATAAATTTCATAATTAGTTTCGTAATCATTTCTATACTTGAAAGAGATAAACACGTGAGCTTTTATTTTGACGGAAACGTGTCTCATTACAAATCTAGTAAAATGCGGTAATCAACTATGCAGATGTAAAAATAATGTGTAACTGGTGCCCACTACGCTCCCAAATGAACTCAGCACATGCACGGATGGAGTTCACACATTCAGCTGGAGCTGATCACGTGAGTGAAGCACGCACTTCTCTTTACGCAGCGCAAACAGACAGTTTTTAGCGATTTGATAAGGACACAAAGCCTTATCGAGCTGTCGATTTTAGTTTGTTTGACAGAAACGGCCACCATATCGGTATCGGCCGATATATGTTCATTTTTAATGTTACCGTTATCGACCCGATAAGAAAATCTGGCCGATATATTAAAGCCGATAAATAATGAATTTTTTCCTTCAGCTGAGACACTTCAGTTTCGCCGTGATTGTTTTGATTTGCTTGAAATATGATTGAAATCACTTCAAAAAGGAGTGCAACATGTGCAGCGCAAGTCTGTCATATAGGATACATAAAATTATAATGAGAACATCATAATTGTGTGTTTGGGGAATTGCTTTTAATGCTGAGACTTTTGTTTTTGTAATCAGGCTCTCAAAAATTATTTTAGATTTATCGGCCAATATATCGGTTATCAGCTTTCAAATATAAAGAATTATCGGTATCGGACAAAATGTTCATATCGATGCATCCCTAATTACTCAGTACGTAAATGTATAATTACACTGTAACAAGTACACCTTAAAATAAACTGTTACACTGTGTTACAGTGTAATTATACATTTAAGTACTGAGTAATAATAATTAACTACATGTTCTTATTATAAGGTTAGGGTTAGGATGAGGGTTTGGTTTAGGGTTAGTTGCATGCAATTATGCATAATTTGTAGTTATTACTACAGTTACTACATGTAACGTGTAACAAGGACACTGTAAAATAAAGTGTTACCTTATTTATTATATTTTTCATGACTTTTTGGGCATTTAATAAATAAATAAAAACAATAAATTATATATATATACATTGTATCGTTACACATTTAATAGATGTATCGATCTATATCAATGTATTGTTACACCCCTAATATATATTATACAGTGGGGCAAAAAAAGTATTTAGTCAGCCACCAATTGTGCAAGTTCTCCCACTTAAAAAGATGAGAGAGGCCTGTAATTTTCATCATAGGTACACTTCAACTATGAGAAAAAAAAATCCAGAAAATCACATTGTCTGATTTTTAAAGAATTTATTAGCAAATTATGGTGGAAAATAAGTATTTGGTCACCTACAAAAAAGCAAGATTTCTGGCTCTCACAGACCTGTAACTTCTTCTTTAAGAGGCTCCTCTATCCTCCACTCGTTACCTGTATTAATGGCACCTGCTTGAACTCGTTATCAGTATAAAAGACACCTGTCCACAACCTCAAACAGTCAGACTCCAAACTCCACTATGGCCAAGACCAAAGAGCTGTCAAAGGACACCAGAAACAAAATTGTAGACCTGCAACAGGCTGGGAAGACTGAATCTGCAATAGGTAAGCAGCTTGGTGTGAAGAAATCAACTGTGGGAGCAATATTAGAAAATGGAAGACATACAAGACCACTGATAATCTCCCTCGATCTGGGGCTCCACGCAAGATCTCACCCCATGGGGTCAAAATGATCACAAGAACAGTGAGCAAAAATCCCAGAACCACACGGGGGACCTAGTGAATGACCTGCAGAGAGCTGGGACCAAAGTAACAAAGGCTACCATCAGTAACACACTACGCCGCTAGGGACTCAAATCCTGCAGTGCCAGACATGTCCCCCTGCTTAAGCCAGTACATGTCTGGGCCCGTCTGAAGTTTGCTAGAGAGCATTTGGATGATCCAGAAGAGGATTGGGAGAATGTCATATGGTCAGATGAAACCCAAACTTTTTGGTAAAAACTGAACTTGTCGTGTTTGGAGAAAAAAGAATGCCGAGTTGCATCCAAAGAACACAATACCTACTGTGAAGCATGGGGGTGGAAACATCATGCTTTGGGGCTGTTTTTCTGCAAAGGCACCAGGATGACTGATCCGTGTAAAGGAAAGAATGAATGGGGCCATGTATCGTGAGATTTTGAGTAAAAACCTCCTTCCATCAGCAAGGGTATTGAAGATGAAACGTGGCTGGGTCTTTCAGCATGACAATGATCCCAAACACACCGCCCGGGCAACAAAGGAGTGGCTTCGTAAGAAGCATTTCAAGGTCCTGGAGTGGCCTAGCCAGTCTCCAGATCTCAACCCCATAGAAAATCTTTGGAGGGAGCTGAAAATCCGTGTTGCCCAGCGACAGCTCCAAAACATCACTGCTCTAGAGGAGATCTGCATGGAGGAATGGGCCAAACTACCAGCAACAGTGTGTAAAAACCTTGTAGAGACTTACAGAAAACGTTTGACCTCTGTCACTGCCAATAAAGGGTATATAACAAAGTATTGATCCATGTTCTCATTCTGTTTACGCCAAATTCTGACTACCATCTGAATGTCTCAACAGAAATCGAGACTCATCAGACCAGGCAACATTTTTCCAGTCTTCAACTGTCCAATTTTGGTGAGCTCGTGCAAATTGTAGCCTCTTTTTCCTATTTGTAGTGGAGATGAGTGGTACCCGGTGGGGTCTTCTGCTGTTGTAGCCCAGCCGCCTCAAGGTTGTGCGTGTTGTGGCTTCACAAATGCTTTGCTGCATACCTCGTTTGTAGCGAGTGGTTATTTCAGTCAAAGTTGCTCTTCTATCAGCTTGAATCAGTCGGCCCATTCTCCTCTGACCTCTAGCATCAACAAGGCATTTTCGCCCACAGGACTGCCCCATACTGGATGTTTTTCCCTTTTCACACCATTCTTTGTAAACTCTAGAAATGGTTGTGCGTGAAAATCCCAGTAACTGAGCAGATTGTGAAATACTTAGACCGGCCGTCTGGCACCAACAACCATGCCACGCTCAAAATTGCTTAAATCACCTTTCTTTCCCATTCTGACATTCAGTTTGGAGTTCAGGAGATTGTCTTGACCAGGACCACACCCCTAAATGCATTGAAGCAACTGCCATGTGATTGGTTGATTAGATAATTGCATTAATGTGAAATTGAACAGGTGTTCCTAATAATCCTTTAGGTGAGTGTACATATATATATATTTTTTTTTTCTTCTCCTGATACATACAATTAAATTACTGGCCAGTGCAAATATTCCTGTCCGTATAGTCCTGCTTCTGTTCCTGAATAATGAGATCTTCTAATTAGGAAACACAAAGGGCAATGTGTTACAAAGTCGATGTTTGTTGATGTGATCGTGTGTGTGTGTGTGTGTGTGTGTGTGTGTGTGTATATAGTGTGGGAGGAAGTTTGATGAAGGGCTCAGAGGAGGAAAATGAGACTTCAAAGTCACATCAGTGGTCTTTCATCCACTCACCATCCGTGATTCAGTAACAGGATCATTCTGTGCTCTGCGTCTGCTAGTGATGCACCAAAACAAACCTTGTGGTCCTTTGAAACTATACACCTCTAAACATCTTGTGCTTCTTCTTCTGGAGTTTGAGCAAACAGTATACTTTTCTACACAATTTACACCATGCTCAGTGGGCAGGACTGATTCACGTAATTTACATGTGACCACTATTAACAAAGAGTACTGCAAAAATTCAGAGCACGATGTGTAAATAAATCATAAATAAAAGTCAACTGATGTGATTCAAAACGTTTTTAAATGTGGATAGGAACTTAAACCCTGAACTATGTTCAATACTATTACTTGTATAGTTTTGAGCATATATATTTTTCAACTTAAATGTTTCATAATGTGAAGCAGAGTCAGAAATGAACTTTTCCATTAAGGTGCAATATTTGCCACCTAGAATTAGGGGCACTTTTTACCTTTGTAAGGGCAATTTATTTATAATAATTAGCTTATTAAAGTATCCATGTTGTCTTTTATGCCAAATACTTCCATTTTACCAATTACTTAAAGATAGTTAGCAATACAATTTTATCAGCATCAAGAATAGACATAATTTTTGTCCCCTTATCTTGAATTTGAGGGCCTTTTTGTTTGCATTTATGCCCCAAATCCCTTAATTACTTGTACCATTTGGTCATAGCACTCGCCCTAATTTAGACTCACCAACAACATTGGATTGTTCTGTCATTTCTCTCTGCAGCAATGCAGTATGGTCTATCTGTCAATCTTCTTAGCGCCTTCCCTCACACGAGTCCTCTGAGGACCGGTCCTGTGATTCTACTCGAAAATCACGTCAAATCATCCAATAGACTCAAAGCGACACAGCATATGCCTCATCTTTTATTGATGGCATTCATCCCAGACCTCTTAGAGGGGAAAGTCACCCTGAAGCCCTTGACACAGAGTGACCGAAATATGAGAGTTCATTGAGCCGCGGTGCCAGGCTGTGTGAGATTACAATACTAAGACCACAGAGCAGCAATGAGTCTTTCTTTATCCAACACCGTCCCAGATCCTCCCAGAACATCCTGCATGTGCTCTCGTGTCCACCGGATGTGAGTTCAATCAAAGTGAAGCACTAAACGGCAGAATTTGTGACATAATTAATTGTTGCATAATTCCTCAGTTTAAAATACTAGAAATATAAATATAAATATACTAGATATGCACAAATTGACCAATACAAATGAGTCAATAATTATTTAAAATGTATAGCCAATAATCAATCAATGGCCATATTAAAATTAAACTAAATAAATTAATACATTTAAATAAATAAAATAAAATACTGTGAATAAGTGAATCTGTGCATCACAAACAACGGTGTCAAAACGATCCCCGTTCACACGGATCCACGAAAACAACTAAAAACACTGTATTATTCATTCCAGACCAGTAGATGGCGATGTCACTTTGTAAACACTACACGTCTATAGATTGAACACGTAATACGCATGCGCGTAGTTTAGACCGAGACAATAACGGTATCGTTTTTAGAAACTTGCACTTTTGAAAAATTTGCGTTTTCATCCCCCTAAAACGGCGTTGACGTGTAAATGAAAGGCCAAAACGCATAAAAAGTTTTTATTTGAAAATGGTGTCGTGTAAACGACCCCTAAAAAGACAGATGATGGCAAAAGTAATCTACATGTAAAAATAGGCAAAATGAACACGCACAATTAAATAGATCAACAATATCGGCCAATATATGTACAATATAGATACATTTTAAAACTATTCTTGAATATTAGCTGATAACCAACGATTCTGAATGATACAATGTGCATCCTTAGAAAATAATAAACAGTTTCAAAAGAAGAGAGAATCATTTATTATCTTGCCTGTAGGGAAGTCTCACTATTAAAAGCAATGCCCTGAACACACAATTATGATGTTCTCATTGTAATTTTATGTAGCCTATATGACAGACTTGCGCTGCACATGTTGCACTGAACCGTATTTTATTATATAATCATATTTCAAGCAATTCAAACCCATCATAGCGAACAGTGCGCATCTGAAGTGTCTCAGCTGAAGGAAATAATACATTATTTATCGGCTTTAATATATCGGCCAAATTTTCTTATAGGGCTGATACCGATAACATTAAAAATGAACATATATCGGCCGATACCAATTTGGTGGACGATATATCGTGCATCCCTACTTGCCTGTAAAGTTTTATCCAATCTTTCAATTTTAACATCAAACACAACATAGCTAATGCCGGTAATTTTAGTGTAAGAATACCAGAAGGAGACTGTTCACATCGAGCAAACATGAGGAATTACATCAATAATCAGTAGGAAAACAGTCCCACTTCATAAAGATGATTTAATTGTGAAGTAATAAACTGAAATCGTTCACATAAGTGCTTCAATTAAAAACACAAGCTCCACAATTCTGCTTTTACAATGGAAATGTTGCTTCATAGTCTTATACGGTCTGCTGTCTCACTGTAAACACAAAATGTGCCTTTTTATTTTTTAAAAACCACAAAAACCAAAGTCGAAATTATTTTCTGAGATAATCGACATCATGCCACAGACGCTGCAGACTTGCATTGAGTGCGAAACAGTCCTCAGATCTCAGGCAAACCAATTACACTGTACGCCTCTCAATAATCTGCCTCCATTTATAAATGGACAATCTCTGATCAATAGACTGACCTCAGAGCCATTCAACCACATTGAAGCATTCATCAAGCAATAACCGCACACTGTTTCAAAAAGAACTGGGAATGGACTACAAATATGACCCTGTAAAGCAACGATTGGATTGTTGATTCCACGGCCACAGTAATCGATCTCCATTTGGAGGAGCTGCCGCCTTGCCGCCAAACTGGGCTTAATGAGACACATCCGGACAAACCAGGGCGCTGGAGGCCACACTGTTCATCTTATCTTCGACTACAGCAAATAAAACACCTCTCAAAGCGGTTACCTAAATCAAGTCTTTCGGTACTCTTAAGCAAGGGCTGCATGATAACTAAAAATGAATAGCCTGATTTTGGTGGCCCTTTTTTTATTCTCTCGATTAATTAAGCATAATCGGGTGATATTTGACCACTGGTCATATATGCTGAAAACATAACGACATCTTGCATTGGTAACAAGCGTTCATGCGTATGGTTGCCAGATGTCAAGAGACTGAATTCCCCAATCAGAGCTTTTCTCTTAATTTTCTGCCCAGTGAAAATACCGCAAACACACACTCTCTCTGGGATGCAAAATGGCGCTGATGATCTGACAACACTGGCAAACAATGTATGTTCAAGGCCTAAAACTAACATTCTGCCACACCTGCCAATGGCTGGTGACTGAAGAAAATGTACCAGCCATAATTATTTTTTATCGGCCATGAAACTTTTTTGCGAAAACAGGCAGTAATGACACCAAAACTTCAGATACCAGTGAAAATTCACAATTCCCTTTTCCAATTTCAATACCACAGCTAAAACTACTAGCTTAACTAATATTTAAAACATTATTAAATAACAAAATAACAATTACAAAAATTATTCAGTCAAGAGCAGAGAGTGATTTGTCCTTTGTCCTTTGTTGTTTGATTAACATTAAAAACAGGAATATTAAGCTGCTGTCACTTTAAGAGCGAATGCACGGATCTAATACCCTGATACTGACACGTTTACTCACTATTTTTGACATAATTTTGTGTGAATTAGTCTGCTCAAGTGCAAGAAGACGTGAAAGAGAGCTCAGTTTGTCTGTCTGAGACGTGGCTTTCTGGGCGAGCGCTTTGGATGTTTGCGCGCACAAAACTTTTACACAGCGCGTGAGTAACGGAATGAGCACCCATTCGAGTCTTCTTGCACTTGAATATTTAAATATTGTCAAGGCTTAAAATATTGTGATGATGCAGCGCTGGTCCGTCAACTGGGAGTGATGAGTGATGAACCCGAGTAATGACCTGAAATAAATTCATGAATCTTGACTATAGTTTGTGATTGTGCTTGCTGAATAAATGCACTTATGCAACCTCTGTGCCACAATACAAAGTCGTTTTTGTTAAAAATAATAGAAAAACTTATCATTTGGAATTGTTGGAACTAATATTAGGAATTTTACTTGTAAAATTTTCTGAGAGAAGCTTCTTGTTGTACCAGTTTTCAGGTAAAGAGTGTTCATTTATGAGATAAGTATAATACATAAAACTATATGAGGTAAAATAAACCATGCGAGTTAAATAATCCATTAACCATTAGAGTGCAGCCCTAATCCTGATATTTGTCTGCCTTTTGCGGGTAATATCTCCAGTAATGAAAGTTAGGGTGGTACTCACGGCTGGCAGAGCTTGACCAGGTCATGGTCGGTGGTGGTTGGCGGTAACCCACGAATGTAGAGGTTAGTTTTACTGAGCTGCTCCCAGCCGGCCGTGCTGCTGCTGCTGCTGCTGTGATTGGTGCTGCTGTTGGTTCCAGGACTGGGCGGAGCCATTGGGTGGGAGGTGTGGCCAACAGGGGGCTGGTGGGAAGGACACAAAACAAGCTGCAGTCAGAGTGGAACAAGGTCAAAGAAAGCAGGGAAGCAAAAAAGAAATAGGCAAAAGAAATCAGGAGAAGTACTGTCAACTAATGACAACTGATCCAGCAAGTGGATGACTCTTTGGCCCTGTTTACACCTGGTATTAAGATGTATTTTGGTCAATCGGATCACAAGACGACGCTAAATACAGGTGTAAACGGGGTCTAAAACGTTTTGAGCTTGTCCACTTTCGACCACTTCTAGAGTTAGTCAAAAACACATTTGACCGGATTGCTTTTGTAGTGTAGACGCTCATGTGGTTGAATACACTCGAACAGCCTCTAAAAGACGCCTACTCTCCGCCTACTGACCTAACGCACACACATTATGGAAAGCGCGCTAGCCAGACGGGATTTAAACTTTGTCGGCTGAAGACCAAGTGTGGTTTGAAGATGAAAAACGTACCAAGCACAATGTTCTCTCACCATTCCTGATTTCTAACACACACTCACAGCGTTCGGCTGGTCTTGCGGCTGTCAGAGCACATTTCGTGTCAGAACAGAACACATTTACATTTGTTAGCAAATTGTTGGGACTTTGAGACACACCTTGAGAAACTGGGACGTCTGGTCACCCTATTATAAGTTATGAGATGAACAAGACAGACAAAAAGCCGCCCAAACCTTCTTTACACTGCAGACTAAGAAGGAAGTTAAACAACCTGTAATTTAGGTTTGCTTATGCAGTGTTTTACATGAATACACCATCCTAAACTGAAAATAGTTCATTATTTACTCACCCTCATGTCGTTTCAAACCTGTATGCGGTTATTTAAAAGTTATTCAAACTTTTAAACAAAACATTGGACTATTTTGTTGTATTCTCAGCTCATCTGAACACATTTTACCATGTTCATATCCGTCAAAATGAGTCAAAATGGAGAAATGTTACCAGTCTAGGCCCATTAGACACATACATTTGTAGTGATGTAGGGCTGAAATCAATGGCTGACATTTAATTAGCACTGAACAGCATACAATAGCAATTACCCAATACCCAATAATAACAAATTACCCAAATTTATTACTAAGGCTTTATTTTGTTTTGGCTAAATGAAAACATTAATTTCGGTAATCACTATTAATTAGTGCGGTCCAAAAGAGAAGGTACTAGCTTGCTTCTACAAGTTCTACAACCCTAACAAAGAGTAACTCCCAAAGTTTAATCTCCAAGAACACAAAACACCAGCTTTATCTGAGAACGTGTACAGAAAACCGAATGCAACAAATGGAAAGCAATGTCGTAGCGCTAATAAATCTGGGCCTAAAGGAAGTGTGTTTACAGTAGTGTTGGGAATTTTTTGGCCCCTCACAAGTGGATTCAAATTCAAAACGATTCTTGAAACATTAAAAAATTTTCAGCATCAGTGCATTGGTGCACATCTTTGGTAAGTCAATGTGACTCATGCCCACATTTCATAAAGATCGCAAAAACGTAAAATATAAAACATGTCTGTTCTGATTCACCAATAGAACAAGTTTTCTTTTGCATATGCTTTTCAATAGGAATCATTTAAGAAGGAGATGCATCCATGCATTGATTTTTCCCTCTAACTCTAGTGTGCAGGATCAGCTTCCTGTGTGCCCTATATCTCCTCGGCTCAAATGCTACACCGCTCATGTTTGTCAGTACTAGGATGAGTATCTGGCAGCGCTGTGATCCATATCTGCAGTGCAGTCTCTACTTCTTCAGAAAGCAGTTGTCAGCATAAAGTGGGTCCACAGGGGCCGGAAGCTCTGACCTAGGAGCACAGCTGATGGAGAGGACGCTTTGAGAATCTCAAGGAAGTGAATGCGGCACAGGAGTGTGAGTGCTGAACATTTCTATGTGCTGAACCCTTTTGTAAGAGCTTGATATGTGCAGATGTACGACAGACCCGGAAGCCCTTAGTTTTATCTCTGATATTCAGTGCAAGTGAATCATGCTTTTTATATTGAGCATCTACAACAATTTACAAACTGCATTTTATGTTTTGTTGGGGTGGGACCTTAATGAGGAACTAACATGAAGACTGGCTTTTACTCCCAACCCTTTCCTGGTATAGTCACCAGGAAAAGCACCTGCAGTCCTGAGAACCATGTAAACTCAATCATAAGTTTTCAATCACAAATTTAGTGCAAAAAAGAGGCAAGAGAAGTGTACAGCAACGAATGTGGCTGCTAGTGCTATGTGATCGTAGCATTAGGATTCAAAATGAAGTCTAAAGCAGTCAAGTTGCAAAGAAAGAAAGTCATACCTTTGGAAATAGCTTTTATATGCAAAATTTAAATATAGATTTGTTGAGATTTCACAGATCTATAAATTAAAGTCCATGCAACTACATACACAGTAATATTAAGTTACTTTAAAGTCGCCATGAAATCAAAATGAAGTTTTTTGGCTTTTAGTATAAATATGTTAGTCTTACTGTTTTCCATAAGCTAGTGTGCTCCAAAACAATGACCAAATTCACATTTAGAAGATAGAAGCATTCAAAACTATATAGCTATATAACTATATAGCATTCACTCTGCACTTCAGCTTCTCATCAGATTTTTTGTATAATCAAATGCTCTCTAGAATCTGAAGCCCCGCCCCCTAAATTATAAATAGACGCTGAAGCTGCGGCTGAAATCGGTCACTTGTTCACACATTTACTATTTTCTACATGGTGAATGGCACATAGTGCACTATATAGGGGATAGGGAACGATCAGACAGTGTGAATATGCTTTCCATTGCGGCGAATTAAGTCTGGTTTCACGTTAGTGTCATGTGAACCACCGCAGCTCCGGTCCAGAGACACAATAGCACAGAGCGGATCATGTGATCGAGTCGGTCCAGAGATACGACAGCACAGAGCGGATCATGTGATCGAGTCGGTCCAGAGACACGACAGCACAGAGCGGATCATGTGATCGAGTCGGTCCAGAGATACGACAGCACAGAGCGGATCATGTGATCGAGTCGGTCCAGGGACACGACAGCACAGAGCGGATCATGTGATCGAGTCGGTCAAGAGACACGACAGCACAGAGCGGATCATGTGATCGAGTCGGTCCAGAGACACGATAGCACAGAGCGGATCATGTGATCGAGTCAGTCCAGAGACATCATTTGAATTCTGCACAGAATTATATTTTAAAGCGATATGGAGGAGATTAGGAGGAAACTGTGGCTTTACCGAGCTCAGCGGCTCTGGAGCTGTGATATAAACTAAATGCTATTGGCTATTTAAAAAAAGGGGAGGAGCTGATCGATATGTCCCGCCCTGTCTTCCTGTTTCAGTGGAAATTATTAATAATTCAACACATTGAATAATGCTGCGCGTTTCAAGACACTTCAGTGGGACATTGTGAAAATGACTTAAGGGGATAGTTCACCCAAAAATGAAAATTCTGTCATTTTTATCCCATACTATGGAAGTCAATGGGGCCCATCAACTATTTGGTTACCCATATTCTTCGAAATATCTTCTTTTGTGTTCAGCACAAAAATTCATACAGGTTTGGAACAACTTGATGAGAATTTTCAGAATGACAGAATTTAAATTTTTGGGTGAACTATCCCTTTAGTGAGTTCTTCACCACAATCTAAAAAAAAAAAAAAAAAAAATAGGATACCATTTGCATTTGTGTTTTTTGGTTCTCACAGATGCAATAAAGATATTTTTGTCACAATAGTGATGAAAGTGCTGTGGTTTATCATGCATGATTTGCACACATGCTAAATTCAGCAATTTCTCTGAGTAAGAGGACAGGAATATGAACTGGCTAAAAAAGTATGAAAGAGTCTGATAAATCTTTGCACAGTGAGAACTGGACCTTTGGATTGATTTCTCAAATATGAACGCAAAGCCCAAGCTCCACAGCTACAAACATCAAATAAATGTCACAATCCATATGGAAACCTCAGAACCCAAATGTGAGGCACACTGAAAATCTTTGGGAATTTCTGAACGGGCTGCGGATCTGTTGAGGTCAATGCTTTGCTGGCTTCATTCTCTGCACTATAAAAGAGTTCTTGTGTGGTAAAGACATCAGTTCCGTCCTGTTTTGTATGGACACAGATGTTCTGAGCTGTGGAGGTCTTCCTGCTCAAGTGCCCTCGCAGTTCAACTGATTATCCCGCTCGCTCTTTTGTGGAAGTAACAAGGAGGAGGAAGCGTTTGGAATCTCTGGTATGCAGCAGTAACACAGTTCACTGGATGAGCTCCAGAAAGCGGAAAACTGTCCCCAGTGTTACCATCCTGCCTTTTACGCAACTTTTGCTCCGCCATAAAACTAACAGAAAGTTCATTGTGAGAATACATTCCTTTTGTTTTACATGACAGTGCACATGATATAATTTCACATGTCACATGACCCAAAAACACCTATGAGGAACAAATCTAAAGACTGATTTTTACTCATCTGATCTTCCACTTCTGTCTTTGTCGACAGTCACGAGACCCATTCAAACCCAACTATAAGTTTAATGCAATAACAATGATGCAATAATATGTATTTTCTACAACAATCTTAGCATTAGAGATCGTCCGATATTGATTTTTTATAACTGATACCAATTATTTGCATGTTTATGTGCCCGACAGACAATATATATATATATATATATATATATATATATATATATATATAGCCGATATTTATTTGTTTTATTTCAGTTTTTGACCATTATAGCAACAGCACTGAACTGAACAAGCACTTTATTTAACACTTTTTAAATACTGTAATTTTTGCAATTTATCAGTGAATCCAATATTACAAAACCAATACCCGATTGTTGGAAAATGCTTAAATATTGAGAAACAGATATACCGGTTGATCTCTACTTCTGTTCTGATTCAAAATAAAGCCTATATTCATTGTTAGTATGTTGTGGTTGATTTTTGTTTTGGTGAAAATTTAAGAAAAAAAACGAAATAAAAAGAAAGAAAGTCCATATGTAGAACACTGCACGTTTCTAAAAACATGAACATGTACTGTAACATGACTTAGCGGAGAAAGTCATCAAAACCAGCGTTAAATATTATCTGCATTATGTTATTTATATGGAAATGCAAGGTGCATCATGGGCTTGACTTTCATTTGAGAGTAAAATACTCCAAATCAAGTTAAACTCTCATATAATAGCATACATTGTTTATACTGAATATGAGGCGTATAAGTCAAATTAAATATTGTTAGTTAATAGTGCCATGGGTTTATTTAGATGAATATTATTTTATACAATGCTGTCACTGAGCACAACTGTCTGTATCTATTAGTAATATTTACACTTTGAATCACATTAAAAGGAACAATTCACCCAAAAATAAAAATGTTGTCATTATTTACTCACCTCCAAGCCACTTGGACCATGTATTATTTTCTTTCTTCCATGATAAAAGTAGTCTATATGATTTATGTGCTATATTTTAATAGCATTGTGAAAAATGACTGAAATTTAAGTCAGGAAACTCTCAAAACACAGCAAAGACATACATATGAACTATGTTGTGAGTGTGACACTATAAATCACTGTACATTTTCATGATTTTGGAAAACACAACTTTAGATCGACATGAGAATGAGTAAATGATGACTACATTTTAATTTTCGGGTAAACTATCCCTTTAAAGGTGCAGTAAGCGATTTCTGATAATTGCTGTGGATATTTGAAGTCACCAAAACAAACACGCCCACACCCAAAAGGAGCACAATTCGGCACTCTAGTACAGTCATGTCACGTTTATATAGCACTTTACACATTAGATTGCTTAAAATTAAGCAGATTAAATTAAACAGTGTCAAAACAGTGTTTTTATTAGAAGTATAACATCATTTTCTACTATAAAGCAGCTCTCCAGAGTGTTCAAGTTTTTACTCACGGGTGTCTGACCTCGACGGACTGAACGGGAGAAATGAACAAGAAAAGATTTCCACGTTAAAAAAAGGCGGAGCCTCCGCGCACACCCACCTATTATGTAAAACACAGACCAATGGTAGTACAATCGTGTTTACCAGCCGAAGCAAACTTTTCCAGAAAGTTCGCTTTGTCAAGCGGTTTCAAACTCCTAAAACGAACTTTGTTTCGGGCTGATTTTGTTCAAAATGACGTCACATCAGTTAGTTTTTCCATTTTGGCTTGAAGTGTACATTCAAATGTGACAAGATTAAGGGGTCAGCGATTACTAAAAGGGGAACCAAAAGAAAAAAACATACTTATCTCACTTTTCGGACACACTTCGGGAGATGATACTTGAAACGGGCGATGGAGGAGGTTTAGACATTCCAGGCTTATAATAATAATAATAATGCAAATGAACAAACACGCGAAGATGACAAGTATATTGAATGATGAAAGAACACTAGAGATGCACTGATATTTATCGGCCGATTTTTTATCAATTTACAACCATCGGCATATCGGCTATAGCATGAAAAAGGCCGATATAACAAACCAATGGTTTATTAATGAACTGCGTGAAAGCACTGAGCTGTATAATGTCTGTTGCATAATCCAAGATTATAATGTAATATTCCTGCTGCGCTGCTGTCTGAGTTTTAATGTTAATCAAACAACAAATCGCTCACTACTCTTGACTAAATAACTTTCATAAGGATTCATTTCTGCAATTCAAACACAGAATTCAGTTATAAAAACAGAATTTACTGCATAACGCGGAATGTCACAGAAGTTTTGATGAATAAATAAAACGTAGGTACACTTAAATCAAATCGCGATATATACTAAGACTCTATAAGACTTTTTAAATATGAATCCTGAATGTTTCTGTGCGTCTCTGTGTGAATGAATGGCGCAGCCTCTGTTTTTCAGCCTCTGCCGCCTCAATATATGAGGACATAAATGCATGAACCTCATGTCCAGTCACATGAGCATTTACCGTTTCATTCGACAAAATCTATCGTCATATCATAAACACACACACAGAAACTCAAAGGTCTTCACGGCAACCCGTCAAAATAAAAGTTCAGTTTAACAAAGAAATATAATGTAGCTTTAAACAGTGAAGCTGTTTTATTTAGAGGTTGAAAACCAGCTCCTGAATGTTTGTGTGCGCAATTTCTTTCCTTTATAAAGTTTCCACCTCAATAAAAAAAGCTGTATTTGTGGGCCAACGTGTCGCCCTCGCCTTCTGGTGGCTTGGTATTCAAAGAGGAATGGGATATTCGTGTTTAGACATAGGTCGGATGTCCAGATATCAGATATGTATCGGATCTCGTGCGGATTTTGGTGCTCACACGTGTGCAACAAATTCCGAACTGTGTCAGATGTGAGTAAAAAAAAAAAGGATTTTTTTGTGCCAGTGTAAACGCAGCCACAGTTTCACAGTGAGACAAGACCCCATGGAGACTCGCAAGATCAAACGTGACTTGAGAAGAAAAACAAACAGAGGACGATTGACGTCGTCCGCTGGTTCTCCTGGCGTGAGTTTTGTTTTACGGGAAGAAAAACACAGGAGAAAAAAGGAATATGGGTGATCTTCATTCTCAATACTCCACTTTTGTGGCATGTTTGCGGCTGCCAAGTTTCAGCTATAGATGCACGCAACATCCGGTTGGTGAAGCTGGCTCCTTCTCATTGGCAACCATGTCAGAGGCTGCTCGATCAAGATTCGGAAATATGTTTGTTATTTATGATTTGGCATAGTCCGTGCTCTGACGCGATCAGGAGCAGTAAAATTATCGTAATGACACCACACAACTAAGGATTTTTTGGACAAAAAGTTGCTTGAGACAAGCATTGAATCAGACCAAGCCTCCCGATCACTAGGGGGTGCAAATCGGGCTCAAAACCAGGCTTAAAATCTTCAAGTATGTGGCCAGCCTTAGTTCTAAGAATCAGCAAAACCAATGTTACTCACGTACTGAGAAGAACCTTGGCGTATCTTCCCGCTCCTTAAGGCCCCTCTAGCACTGGAAAGCTTCTCCAATATTATTGCGGGTCTTGGCTGATCGTAACCCTTCTTTTTAAAGTTACATTCCCCTGCCCTTTGTCTCTTTTGTATTTTCTCTGCTATCTTGTTCTGCTAATGTCTGTCTTGTGCACTGAGCTCTCTCTCCTCCCCCATCGTGAGGGGACACGCCCCTTACTGCTGATTGGTTACAAGTGCGTTTTGGTGCTCGGTCCGATCCACATTTGAACAGCGTTTTTCAAAAATCGCTTATTCCCCCACGAAAGCAGAGACAGCAGTGAAAATGCCCAAGATTGGCAGGTGCTAAAAAGCACAGATCTGAGCTCTATGAAATCCAGTAGTGCTGAACAAAATATAATTTGATTAAAGGTCTACACAACAAAGACAGCATTTAGGGGTCAGCAGAGAGTCAATGTCCTATTGAAATGGCCTGGCAACCCTTTGGCTGCTCTTTCTGCCATTGTCTAATGCAGCTGCGTAAAGACTGGATAAATAAGGCGGTGGATTATTAAAGGTCACTAGCAACACTTAATCAGCCTTGATATGGATTCCTTCAACACTACTGATACTGAACATTTAAAAGGGCAATCTCTTTCTATCAAATTAGGCAGTGTCTTTGTGTTCAGGATTTTTAGTCCAATTTAAACGCATGGTTTCTGGTTTAAAGGCATAACATTACAAAATCAACTAAAGCAACCAATACTATGCATTTTCATGTATAATTAAACTCACGTTCAAATTAAGTTTTAAAGCATTTCTTACATTGCTTAAAGGGGTCTATAATGCCCTTTTCACAAGATGTAATACAAGTCTCAGGTGTCCCCAGAATATGTCTGTGAAGTTTTAGCAAAAATACACCATGAATTATTTAATATAGGATGTTTTGAAAGCCCATATTTGGGTGGCAGCAAACATACGCCGTTTTTGTCTGTGTCTCTTTAAATGCAAATGAGCTGCTGCTCCACACCCCCTTTTCAGGATAGGGCGGAGCCTTTACAGCTCGCTAGTTTGGATAAAAGACAACAACTGGAGTGAGAACCTCACACAGCGAGTAGAATTCACAAAGGTGGACCAACTTCATTTTCAGAACATCTAACATGAAAAATATACGCAAATGTACCTTTGTGAGTGTGCTGGTTAGGACACTATACGCTAAAGTTACCATTGTCTCTTTATTCACAGAGATCAAAGCTAGGCCATTAGTTTTAATTTTAAGAAGTAATAAAAATGTGCTTCTGAATTGAAAATAACAGCTCTGGTCTCTGTGAATACAGTGAGAGACAATGGTAGCTTTAGCCACATTAGCACATTCAGAAAGGCGATTTGCAAACACACATTATAAAGCGCAGTACATACGTGTTCTGGATATGAAGTTGGATCACAAAGAGTTGGATTTGATCCACAAGCACCTCTTGTGCAAATCCTGCGTTTACTGGCCCTCGTTTGCAAAGCAGTCCAGTGTACAATGTCAATGATTCACACAAACATATACGAATTTAGCTCATTCCCTTCACAAATGAAATCAATCCACTGCATCCTCAGTGGCTCAGATGCCAGGAGTTTATTATTACAGCCAAAAACAGAACCGTTATAATGTTTAAACAGATGAGACATTTTATGACGAGCTGCTCTAGTCTACTTTTGCCATACCGTTAGAACTGGTACACCATTGTTGCTAGCAAAAACAAAATGGCGGCACATGGGTGGAAACGTGCAGATTAAAGCCTTGTGCACACCAGGACGATTATCATGCGCGCTTGTCGCCAGCGTTTTGTGAGACGCATCTTTGTGTTCATACCCAAGCGAATTTCACTGGAGATGCGCGGAGTGAACACGCAAATGGCGCTTTTGATTTGATTGCAGATCAAATAGGATTCGATGGAAACTCATCATTGAATCCTATTTGATCTGCAATTCCTCTCCAAAACAACTCCCTCTTATGGAGATTTTTGTAGTCGCTGTGGCGTTTGTCATAAAGTTCTTTGCGTTCAGACACCAAAGAGACCAGCAGCTCTACATTCATCTTGCCTCGTCGCATCTTCTTCTTCGTCGTCTTCTTAGGTATCAATGTGTGCTCGGCAAGACTGTTTTGTGCTTGAGCGCCACCAAGTCGTGTTTTACTGTAACTTCAGCAGCTCCAGGCACGTGAACAAAAGTGGAATCTCATTGGTTGTCCAGTTTTTAATGCTCGTCAAACCAAAATAACTAACCCGAGGCGTTTTTTTTTTTTTTAATTACACTTTTAAACCTGGCGTTTTGCGCGTCGGTGTGCACACTCACATTGGCGCCCTTTGTTTAGTCACGAGGCGTTAAACGTGGGCGATAAAAGCGCGCGATAATCGTCCCGTTGTGAACAAGCCTTAAGGGGCGGTAATATTATAATAAGATCCCCTTCTTACGTCACTAGGGGAGCGAAATCTGAGCGGCTCGTTTTTTTTACGTTTGCAGAACAAGGCTTACCAAAACAAAGTTACTGGGTTGTCCTTTTTCACATTTTCTGGGATGGTAGATGCACCGGGGACCTGATTATAGCACTTAAACTCGGAAAAAAGTCAGATATGTCCCCCTTTTTTTAACCACAATAGTAAGGTAAAAAGCCCATTCTGTCACTCTTAGCCTGTATTTCTCAATTTATGTCATGCTTTTAGAGCTTTATTTTTTGGTAATTAAAATACTATACAACATGACATTACATAATATTGCTTTTGCTTTCTTCTTGTACTGCTGATTCTCATTCAGTTTTTCTTTTCTGAGAAGGCACTGCCTCTCTGGCCTCGGAGAAAACGCCCCTAGTTTCTACTTAGGATGAAAATAAACTCGTCATCCTGTAAAGCACAATGACTTTATACTATTAGTCAAGTGTTCTGAGAGGATACACTGGAAAACAGCACAGTTAGTCACGTTGCCGGTCAAGCGGGAAGTCCTTGAAGCGTGCTAATCTCTTTAAACGCTCGCAGGATGAATAGTTTAACAGCATCACATTTTGACATCCTACTCATGTAAAATAAAGTAGCTCTTCCTGTTGACTACTTCCTGTCAGACAGGACACATTTCTGTTTATTTTTGAATGAATAAATAGCACAACACGCCCTTTCCAGGAAACAGTCGTTGATTTCAGGACAAGACCTCAAAAAACAAAACAAGACCGCTCATCTGATCTGTGCATTGGAGAAACAGCCGTGCAAACAGGAAATGAGGCACAAACAGGGACTAGAAGTGGACAAAGAACATCTTTGAGGACGAGAAGCCAGTGTTTCCCCTCAAAGGTCCTCTGCCCTGACTGAAACCCACACATTCCCAGAGTGGAACGGGCTTTTCTTAGGAACTCAAAGCTTGTTTGTATCTCGCATCTGTTTGACCATTCAACTCCGCGGGGAGAGACTGGCTTCTTATCAGGGAACCGCAGACCTAGTCAGCCCATCATATCCGTGCTGGAAATACGCGGAACTTCCAGTAACCGCCCTCACCCTGCAAGAGATCCTGCTCTGCTGCTAAACGGGCCTATGAATATATGCATAATCCTCTTGAGTGACTACCAAGCCCTTCCTCTTTCACCCTCCTCCTCCTTCTCCTTCCTCTTCTACCAAGAGGTCAATCTCTTAAATCAAATTTCATCATTAGGAGATGCAATAAAAGCGAAACAAGGCTTCCGCAGATGCTGCAACTCCAAACAGCAACACTATCTAATCCCAACATGATGCGCTGATGTGACAAGGTCACTTAAACCCATCTATGAATCACATTAGACACATCTGAGCCCAAAACCAATTAAAAAAAGCCTTAAAGGCATTGTGATTTTATTTTTATTTTTAGGTACATTCTCATTACTGTACTGTACAGACATGATTAAAGTGATATATTAATGATATATTAATGGTTTAATGCATTACAGTGTCATTTTAATTATTACAACAAATACTTGCATGAAATATGTTTTACAATTTTTATATATATATATATATATACATATACATATATATACACTCACTACTGCTGTCAAACGATTAATCGCATCTAAAATAAAAGTGTTTACATAATATATATGTGTGTGCTGTGTATAATTATGATGTATATATATAAATACGCACACATGCATGTATATATATATATATTTTTTTAAAATTTATATATGAAATATTTTTATTTATATATAATATAAATGATATAAATATATATATATATACACAGCATATACGTGCAAATAATTAAAATATATACATGTATGTGTGTGTATTCAAATAAACATAATAATTATACACAGTACACACACATATATTATGTAAACACACACTTATTTTGGATGTGATTAAACATTTGACAGCCCTAACATATACATATATATATGATATTTATATACACAGTTTATTATATACGTGTGTGTGTGTGTGTGTGTGTGTGTGTGTGTGTGTGTGTGTGTGTGTGTGTGTGTGTGTGTGTGTGTGTGTGTGTGTGTGTGTGTGTGTGTGTGTGTGTGTGTGTGTGTGTGTGTGTGTATGTATGTATGTATGTATGTATGTATGTATGTATATATATATATATATATATATATATATATATATATATATATATATATATATATATATATATATATTCATTTGTTAGGATAGGACAATATTTGGCCAAAATACAACTATTTGACTAAATCTGTAATCTGAGGCTGCAAAAAAATCAAAATATCGAGAAAATCGCCGTTAAAGTTTTCCAAATGAAGTCCTTAGCAATGCATATTACTAATAATACATTTTTGATATATTTACAGTAGGCAATTTACAAAATATCTTCATGCAACATGATCTTTACTCAATATCCTAATGATTTTTTGCAACAACAAAATAAATAAATAAATAAATATATATATAGTATTGAGAATTTGAGAGGGAAATGTGCTTAATTGTCATGAAAATTTGTCATTTTCTTTATGCAAAATCCAGAAATACGGCTGAAATATGACTTGGACATGCTCAAGATGGTACATGCGAATGCATGGGGTGAGATTAGAGAAAGCTTTCATGAACAGTGTCATATGAGAGCACACACAAGGTGCATTAAATTCAGCACTGTGACTTTTGACCATTACAGGTCACTAAAGTAGATTAACCACTGAAACCAAACACTCCATCAGAGCAGGCAAGGCTGTGAACATGTATCCCCATCAGAGGAAAATGCAGTGACGTGCATGCGACACGTAAAAACTTGTTCAAATAGAGGCCTATTTTTAAACTCGTGGGACGGGTTTGATTGGGAGAGGGGAAAGCTGTATTAAAATTGTGAATGAGTCGGTGCTGCAACACAATAAAATTAAAAGCTAACACAACAAAAACACACCCATCGGAGGCGAGCATTTGATTGGAAGGGCACAAATGACAGCTATTCTTTATGGATTAGTTTCATGGAAGTGCTGCTTTTGGACACTAGTATAGTCTCATCACAAGTCCTGCCTGGAACGCTCCATGTATTTTGGTTATTGTTTTTATTACTACAATAAAAGTGCAAAATGCACCGTAACAGTTCCAACAAACACATATAGACTTCAAAGCCCCACTTTGAACAACAGGGCCACAATTAAAGTGAAATAAGATGTTTACCTGTTTACGATTATATGACGTCCTCACGGTGTGGCCAGAATTTGCAAAAATCATCCTCAAACCAAATATCCACTGACGGATGAATAAATTTGTACCAAACGCTACCAAACTCGTATGTTCTCGCGTATCCAGGAGGGTAAAGTTGTGTTTGTGGCTCTATAAACCATAGAGATCGAGCAGTGTCGTCATATAGTCTCACTTTGATGTATGTTTAAGACCGAATCGTCACGGTGGAGGAATATTATCTCTTGCGGAAGGAGCAGCATATATCCCACGGACGCTCGCTGTAGTCGGCTTGCCCAGCCCGTCTGTTCCGCTCAGTTCATTGATCTGCGGTGACTTCTCCACAGAACTACACCTCCCACTATGGAAGAAACCACTCGATCTCTTTAAAGGGGGGGGAAGTGCACACACACACAACACTTAAAAACCTCACAAACAGCCTCTTCACTCAAATAACAATGCAGATTGCATGCTAAGTATGCATGCATGCATTTACATGCACTATGTACAGTGCACAACATTCCAGTTTCTGAGCGAGAGGATATGACATTACATCCACCCCCCCCTTTGGCTGCTCTTGGTTTCCTTTGGCTCACATACTTCACATTCCTGAGTGAGGCCATCAGGTTTTGTGGTTTTACAATTTCATATGTGCTATATGTTATGATTTAACACCGTCTTTAAAAACGAGAAGCCAAACTGAGTGTAAACGACATAAAAACCAATGCCAATGAACTATAGATATAGATATTTTCGGAAAAAAAAGGCAGTTTGTAGCTATTCCCTGTTATCTGACTGCAGGAAGAGCATGAACATGTAAGCTGACTCTCCTCGACGGGCGTAGTATGAGTAAATCCCGCGAAAACATGTTCAGGTCACACTTGGCCTTTTAAAATGAAGGAAGAAATCAGAAATTATATTTTACATAAAGAAAATGAAGAATATATAAATATTCTGATATATATTGTGTATTGTATATTGTGTATATATAAATATATATAAAAAACAAAAACTTTTATGTTAGATTAATCATTTTGACAGCACTAATATATACCACAAAACCAGTCATAAGGGTCAATTTTTGGAAATTGAGATTTATACATCAATGAAAGCTTCAGCTGTTAGGATAGGACAATATTTGGCCAAAATACAACTATTTGACAAAATCTGTAATCTGAGGGTGCAAAAAAATCTAAATATCGAGAAAATCGCCTTTAAAGTTTTCCAAATGAAGTCCTTAGCAATGCATATTACTAATAATACATTTTTGATATATTTACAGTAGGCAATTTACAAAATATCTTCATGCAACATGATCTTTACTCAATATCCTAATGATTTTTGCACAAAAGAAGTAAGGAGAATTTGAGAGGGAAATGTGCCTAATTGTCATGAAAATTTGTCATTTTCTTTATGCAAAATCCAGAAATACGGCTGAAATATGACTTGGTCATGTTCTTTGCAGGTTTCACCCAAAAGACTTTCAATACTTTTAGGACCATTAAGATATTTTTGCATTGTGAGATTATTTTCATGACAGTTAATCACAGTTCCCCTATCAATGTTTTACTTTTTATACTTATTACTTTCATTAAGTGATATTACATATAATAAAAACTAAATAAATTATAAAATAATTGTGTTAAATAAATTACTTTTAAATGTAATAGATGAAAATGTATTTTAATCAAATTTGTGGGAGACATAAGTAAATAATTAAATAATTAAACAATTTTACATCTAATTATGGGATATATATATATATATATATATATATATATATATATATATATATATATATATATATATATATATATATATATATATATATATTAGATTAAATAGATAGATAGACAGTTCCATCGTCCTGAAGTCAATGGGTTTTTGGTTAAATGGCTGAAATAAGGTCTGTGGTGAACATATATTTAAAAAAAAGAAAGAAAATATGACAGCCACAGCGAAATAGCGCAAGTGTTGGATTGGTTACTAAAAAAATACTGGAAAAAAAAACAACCTAATTTAATATATGCTTGGCCTTAGGCTAATATAAGTGTTTTAATAATTTTGAGATGAAGTGAACACGGAGCGAGTTGATCAGGAGAGAGAAATGGTCAATCAGAAATCTCTGTAGAACGTAAACTGAAAGACATAACTTATTTATATAATAATAATAATAAACATCAAATCAATGCTTAGAAACATTGCTTTTTAAGTTTTGAAATGGTCAGAAAAGGCCCTGGCTGAACACTTAAAAAAGGCACAATATGTAAGATTTTTAGCTTAAAATATCCAAAAACCACTAGAACTGTTATATATTTTGTTGACTTGTGTACTTACATTATCCCAAATGTTTCCAGGAATGTTTTAACCAGGACACAGACCCTGTCCGTGCGTTGCCTATCAATGACATCATACCCTCGTTACCGGTTTTATTTTGTAGTAACCATGGAAACACCAAAGACACTTTAATATATGATGTGTTTAATTAGACAGGTGAGCAACTGTTTGGATTATTCATGGACAGAAACTAATCATTGTTCTCCAGCTCAACACAGTCTTATTGTTTAAATCTGGTTTTCTTGATTTACCGTGAGTACCATGTTTTACCATGCCTGATATTGATTAGCCTAAAAGCTACACCTTTGTTTTGAATAAGCGACCTCTAGCGGTGAAAAAATACATATTGCGGCTTTAAATTAAACCTGTTTTAGAATAATATTGAAGTCGTCATCAAAATGAAAGTATGGGAGTGATGTAGTGACAGAAATAAAAACTTGCTCTGTCCTCGCTCTGGACAGTCATAAACTTCCTGAGGTGCATCATGGGATGCTTTTAAACACTAGTGAAGGAGGAACGTGTGTGATAAGCACTATACAGCTTCACTATATCTGCTGCAAGTGCAACTAGCCAATTTATACACAGATAGAAATAAAAATGCAATTCTCAGAGAGAACACAGAGCACGTCATGTCCTTCTCCTTCTCTCTCTGAGGTTGAATGTAAAGCACGTCCGCACACCTAAACACTGCATTTCCTGTTGCCTTCTTAAATAACTTCCCCTGAGCTCATCAGTTTTCGTTTTCAGTCTGCTGTTTTGAATATAAATTTGATCTTAGAAGCACCGAAAACACCTTGTGGTATCAATAATCCCCAGCCATGCCTGATCGTGCTTAGACAGCAGTTTACGTCGGATAGTTAGAATGTAAATAGGTCATTTACAATCCCACAGAGAGCATAAGATCTTTGCCCTTGGATCCGATCTTTTTCCTTTTGGTGACAAACAAA
The DNA here is from genome assembly GCA_039654625.1 of Rhinogobio ventralis. Classification (NCBI taxonomy): domain Eukaryota; kingdom Metazoa; phylum Chordata; class Actinopteri; order Cypriniformes; family Gobionidae; genus Rhinogobio; species Rhinogobio ventralis. The sequence goes on from CM077197.1 coordinate 3,998,464, forward strand.
AATGTGGAAAACATCTGCTATTCAGGACCGAGCAAACATGAGCACGTGTGTTATTTTCGTTCATCAAAGCAGCATCAGAAATTTACTACAAAAAGAAGGAGAAAAACATTGCACCGAAAAAGACAAAAATGCCCCAGATAAATATTGGGGCTAAAAAGGTCACTGTAGTCATATTTGATATACACTGCCAGGGCTCGACAGTGCGACCATTTCACTCGCATTTGCGACTAAAAATAGATGTGTGCAAACTGTACAATGTATTTTGGAGCACGTGTGCGAATAAAAAAAATCCCTGTGGATCAAGGCTGTAACTGGGGACCAAATATTGTTTGTATTTTTTGGCGTGGGGGGTTTACTGGTTTTATTGGTTTATTTAAAGGAATTCAATTATTAAAGAATTAAAAGGGATTTAAGGAAATAAAGAAAAAGAAACAAGAACGGTAAAAGTTCCAGTTATAGTTATGCAGTAAACTATTTGCAAATTTATTTATTTTTTTAAATATGCACACATTCACTCTTATTTACGTCTGCCTAATATGTAAAAATGCAAAAAGTTTCTTGTCACGTCAAATTCAGTTATGATTTACATACATATTGTCACAAGTAGTTTGCATCACTTGATATTACTGTTGGTCGCTGAATGTTTTTATCGTAAAACAGTCAAATATTAAATGTTCACTTCCTTCACTGCTATAACTAAAGTGTCGTGTTGGAATTCGCACTAACCGTAAGCCCCGCCTTCTTTGATTTGATTGGCCATCTCACTCATTCTGACAGTGACGAGCGTTGTTAGACCGCTGAGACAGAACAACCTGAAAAATGTAACATTTTACTTTTTTTCATAGCAACAAATAGAGCAGTGAGTAACTGAGAGCAGCAGAGCAGCATCAAGAATATCAAATTTTAGGGGGGGGGGCATTTCTAATTATTCGGGGGGGCTTGACCCCCTCAATGTCTATGGTGGTTACGGCCCTGCTGTGGATCAGTTTTCTTAAATGTAAGATCATAAAAAGTCTCCAATAATTACAATGGTATAACAAGCGTCTTAATGATCATTTTAAGGCCTCTTATATTTTGGGGATGGAAAAACATAAATCGCGATACTGCCTAATGTGATTATTAAACTTCAAAAGGCTATGATTTCATGAAATAAATGCGAGTGCTTTACGTTTCAAAGCCTGAACGTGGTGCTGTTGTGCGTTCGACAGGCTCGCGCACATTTATGCCAAGCGATTGCTTATGAACTAATGCTGATCAATGTTTACTTTACAGTGCTTATATTGTAATATGTTGTATTCGGTTGTAAGAATGCATATTTTATCTCCCTCATCTGAATTTGAATGAGCATCCTGCAATAATAAACATACATTTCAAAATAAGAGTCCCGGTGTCTTTCTGGCTTGTTTATTAAATAAAAGTCAAGCAGTGTTTCCAATTTCCACCTGGTTATTATTTGGTTACACAAACTGTATGTCATTTAATTTAATTTCCATTTATATATAAATAAATGTTAACTAATATAAAAAACTTAAACTTTTCTTATTTTCATTTAGTTGAAATGACATTTTTTAAATTAAAACCAAAATGACAAAACAACAGAATTACTAAAACTTTTAACTAAAATTAAAATGAAAGAAGAATTCAAATTATTGAATTCATGAATTCAAAATATTAAACAAATATTAAACAAAATATTAACAAAAACTATATAGTATCTCAGTGATACTAAAATAACACTAGTATGGTATAATAATACTTTAATTTAGCAAGGATGCATTAAATGGATCAAAAGTGACAGTACAGTAAATTATAATAAAGATCTCTATTTCAAACAAATGCTGTTCTTTTGAACTTTCTATTCATCAAATAATCCTGATTTTTTTTATCACAGTTTCCACAAAAATATGAAGCAGCAAAACTGTTTTGACATTGATAATAATCAGAAATCTATTGAAATCTATCTATGTTTCTATTAGAATGATTTCTGAAGGGTCATGTGACACTGAAGACTGGAGTAATGATGCTGAAAATTCAGCTTTGCATCAGAGAAATATATTACATTTGAAAATATATTCACATAGAAAATTGTTATTTTAAATGGAAATAATATTTCACAATAATACTGTTTTTACTGTATTTTTGATCAAAAAAACGCAGCCTTGGTGAGCAGAAGAGTCTTCTTTTTTTTAGTTTAATGTGATTAGTTTAATTTCTTTTTCAGACATTTCAGCAATCACTAGCTGTAATATACTGTCTCAGAGATGAATATTAAATATGAGCTAATTTGAACACACACACATCAAAATGAATAGTATAAAGCCGCATAATCAAACATGAGGACCTGCAATTGTTTACGATGTATTCACAGAGCATTTATTGTGTATATCTGACCTTCAGCTTAAGCTTTCTGCTAATACTTCCATGCGTTTGGATGCTTTCAAAACAGTCAAATTGATACGGACATGTTTAAACTGTTACGTAGGCGGAGGGGTGGACTAATGTGGTTTCCTGCACTATAAAAGGACACTCAGGGTCATGACAGTGACCTGTGGCACCTTTCACTCAGCTGTGTACATGTTTGTGTGAGTAATGCCAGCATGTCACAAGCAAATGAGGGGACAGAAAGAGCTGATTCAGCAAAAACAGAAGGTCAGAGTGCAAAATTAAACCAAAGGACAAAGAGAGAGTGAGGAGAGGAGTGGCCATACTAGATTTTAAACATGCAAAATTGCCTTGTGTAGTCTATTTGGTAACACTTTATTTTAGGGTCCAATTCTCACTATTTACTAGTTATTATCATGCATATTACTAGGATATTGTCTGTTTATTAGTACTTATAAAGCACATATTAATGCCTTATTCTGCATATTCTACATCCCTTAATCCTTCCCAGTACCTAAACTAAACTACATTACTAACTATTAATAAGCAGTAAATTATAGCGGCAAAAGTCGTAGTTAATAGTGAATTTGTGTTCCCCATACTAAAGTGTAACCAATTATTTTTATTTAACTTTTATTTAGCATTTTAAATGAGTTCCAAAATGTATTTTATTATATCAAGTGATATCAGCCACTCATGACAGACGCAGTCACGTGATCAAAATGGATAGAGGAGGAAAGCGTTCTGGGGCCCAGAGCAAAAAAAGACAAAAAGAAAATTACAAACAATATATGGAAATGAGCAATAATGTCCAAGTGGATAAACAGAGATTGGCAGGCTTAACATTTCCTTTTTATCATGGTAAAGGCCCGTTCACACCAAGGATGATTACTATAATCATAACGATAAAGATATAGTTCTAAAAAACATTACAGGGCTGATGGGTATTAACACAAATTTCATGATTCGATTCGATTTCGATTCACAAGCTTTGGATTCGATTCTATTCTGATTCAATTTGATTCTATATCGATTATGTGGATATACATAATGCACAATACATGCACATTTTCTCAAGAAAAACAAAATCTCTCAACTAATGCTGTAAACTATGGGAGTCGGTTGCTATAATCTTAAAGGTTAAAATTAACTGATTTGTATATAAACACTTAAATTACACTCAAGAAAGTTTTTATAATAATACAGTTATAATACTAACTTTACAAATATTCCTACTGTCAACTTGGCAGATTTATTCAAACATGCATTATATATTGAAAAAAAAAAAATAATTATATCAAATATGTAATATGGTGCATATATTTAGCAATATTCTCCTCTCTAGAGTTAATTTTTTTATCTGACTATCGAGTTTATGGACACTGGATATGTTTTTCCTGAGGTAAATGTGACGTTACGTGACATATTGTTCACAAGCTGTTTAATCGACGTCTTTCCACGGTTGAAACACTGATTGAGCGATTACATGTGACATGATATGGATTTTGGTAAGTTGTGCTGTTTCTGTTAACATACCTTCAGATGCTCATTCATGTTTATTTTGCGCTGTAACTGGTATTAAAGCGGAGGAGATGATCGTTTATGTGCTGCTGTTTCTCTTGAACTGAGGCGAACACCACATTAAACCGCACCCAAACTACTGAATTTCGTAGTAAAATGAACAGATTTTGTTTCATATCAAAAGTAACAAAGCACAAAGATTATTGTGATTTATTGGAAGGGAGGCGTGCTTGTTCCGGTCATTCATCAACTGAAAACAGGAAAGACTAATCGATTCTTGCAATATAAGAATCAATATCGGATTACAATCGATATTTTTTACCCAGCCCTAGTCCACACCACAACTATAAATTATATTATGACTGCAGCTAATGAATAAAAACATTGACAGCCAATCAGAATTCAGCCAATCAGAATTCGTCTTGAACATTTAAAGCGGCAGGCGGCAAAACCGTAGTGAGCGCTTAGAATAAACAGAACGATATTGTGCGTTGGTGTGGACGCTGATATAGTTATCGTTCTTGGTGTGAATGGGCTTGTCTTGAAGTTAAATCAATATTTAACTTCAAGGTTGTTCTCTGAGATTAAAGCTGCAGTCCCTACGTTTTGCCTCTTTGTCGTCATCGCTGTCTGAAACCTTAATTTGCAGTTATTTGTGGAATTATCATCTTTATGTGGGTTGTGCATCAGCACGGCTCCTCAGTGCGGATGAATCTAATGTTTTGAGGAGTTTGTGTGGCTGTCATTCACCGCACCGGTGTGGATACTGTACTTCGGAAGCACTGATTCTACGTCTTGGAAGTATGACCAAAATAAGAATTTTCCCCGGAAAATGTCATCTGAACAAGGGAGTAACATGTCTGCCATTTTGTTCTGACCAACTGAGAAAAAAGATATTACAATAAATCGTGCTACCAACGGGGATTAAATCTAACGATCACTTAGCTCATATCACATCAAACCGTGCAAATGTTAACAACATCAGCATTGCGTGACTATGTGTATTTAGTGTGTATTAGCATTACCTGTAGATTTCAATTTCCGTACAATCTAATCTTTTGCTTTTGACTACGAGTGAATCTCCAGTTGTCACTGATGATTGTCATTTGGTCCTTTCTGGATTACAATCCGCCATCAAAATGATACATTTAATTATTCCAGCTGCTGTGAGAAAAGGCTATAAACGATCCGCCACCTGCAGCATCCTCACATGCCTACTAGCCGGACTCCTTTAGGTATACAGACGTGAATTAATGACGCAAAGACACGCTCGAATTTTCTGCGGAAACCCACCAGTACCACTCAAATTATAACACATTATTACAAGCTTACCGTTGTGAATCGGGCTAAGGTAAGGAGACAGTTTTGAACACTGGCTGGTTATGTACTTGCTCAAAAATTTATTTTGGATAATTTTTAACCAAAACTGCAGCTTTAACATTAATATCAGTTCACTGCCAAGAATCTCCGACACTCAAAAAATAAAAAAAGTGTATGTTTGTGAACGAGTGTTCGATTTACATTCGAGAGAAACCAAGGAGAATGTTAATGAGCCTCCACCACCAAGCACAAACTAGTTATTGGCCTTTTATCCATCAGGAACGGATTGAATTGTAAAAAAAAAGAAAAAAAAAGGTCTTTGTGACATCATCCGAACATGACAGACATTTTAGAGGTGGAGCAAGATTACCAAGACAAATATTTATCATTTGGAATATCGTGCATAATAAGACCAGGAAAATGCATTAGGAAAGTGAATTAGGTCAATTTCGGGACATTTTTGTTGACATTGCATGATAAACAACCGAGTCCAGAAGCAAAGCAGGTTAAGAACCGCTGGTTTATAAAACCAAGGATGTTTAACAAAATCTAGAGGTGGTTTAACCCTACAGGAAAGCAGCCCACAAATCAGTCCTAAAGTATCCCGGCTTGACACGGTACAGCTGTCCGTGCTGAATGTGCAGAGAAAACAAATGAAGAGGAAAGCATTAGCCTCCCCCACAGGCTATCAGAGCGGCTATATATCACACTCTAACCTGCCAACATGTGAACACACATGCATGTGCATAAATCCATGCAAACTTACACGTACTCGCACATGTCGCTACTGTGCCAACAAACACAAGAAGCTTTTGAACTCCAATGCAACTCTGAAGCGCCACATTAAAGCGAGCGTGCAACTTGCCCAGGCCACATTCTCAACATTCTCCCTGTAATGGAGAAACATTTCAGCCTGTGACTTCCTCACAGACAACCTTGTTCGGTCTCGGTCCATTTGCAAAGTATAAATTAAATGTTGCAATTTCTGTGCTGTTGAAACAGTGTCGCCCTACGTACCTTCCCGCCCCTGCCGTCTGGATTTAATCGAGGGCCCCATCTTCTTGGCGGGGGCCACATTGTAGTCATCAACAGCTTCGAGTTCATCACGGCAGGCGCTGGCGCACTACGAAAGCTGCGTGTTTACATGTGTGTGTGTGTTTGTGTGTGTGTGTGTGTGCGTCTGTCATACAGGAAGATGCCTCTTTCACACGGATAGTCAGTGACAGAGAGAGAGAGAGAGAGAGAGAGAGAGAGTGTTAGAGTGAGAGTGAGAGTGAGAGTGGATGTGTGCAGGACTGTTTGGAATGAAACACAAGCTTACTACTTGCTGAAAACTGCACAGATTAAAAACTACGGTTTAAAAACAGTACATTACAGTTATGCATAATGAATTAAAACACTAACTGATCGCTAAACTTTTGCCATGAAAAATGTATACGCTGGTATAAAAATTTCATATTAATTTCATATTTTAGAAAACTTTCCATTTCCAGACCTGGAAATGATTCAAATGAATCCAAACTGCGTAGGGACCCTGTGAAAGTAGCATTTATTATGATATCTAAAAAGCAAGTGGCCAATATAATGTATAATTCAATGAAAACAAATAAAGTGAACAGAAAATGGCTGAACACTTATTTTACACAGTATTTATTTTATGCAGTATTACGTATTTCAATGCTGATATAATTTAATGAGACATGCACAATTTTGCGGTAATTATATCCACTTATTTTACACAATATTTAATCAAAATTGAAAATAAATTGTTTATCCATTGTCAAGGCTTTTGGCAGATTTTGAAAATGACACTAATACTTTAAATTAGTCAAAAACATGATCTAGATTTTGGCAACGTTCAAATGAGTGAATATTACTGGCTATTTTAATAAGTAGTCCAATCAAAAAGGATGAGAAATTAGCAGACCAGGAGATAATTTGGTGCATTGCTCAGAATTCATGTGTGTAATTTGTTTATCATAACATATGATTTCCGCGATGTGGAAAACGTAGAGGGAATCGTGGAATCCAGTCATAAAAACGGAATTTACTGTATAATGTGGAATTTCACGGAATTTGTAAAATTTTTGATGAATGAATAAAAAGCAGGTCAGTAAATCAAATCACGATATAGACTAGTGTCTGTGAACATTACACCGCAAAAAGACTCTTTAAATATGAATCCTGCATGTTCTGCGCATGTTTCCCACACGCACACTGAAGCGGACATGAATGCATGAACTTCATCTCCAGAGCCACGCAGAGAAAAAAACTATCATTTGAGAAAAACTCATATCATAAACACACAGAAACTCAAAGCGGCAACCCGTCAAAATAAAAGATCGGTTTCACTTGAAGAAATTGTGACAGAAATATATTACTGTTAAAATGTTTCTTCCATGTCTTAATTTTAACAGTAAAGCTCATTGTGCAGCACGTTGTTTGACAACAACAAAAAAAAGTTTAATTTCATATGATTAAAAAATTAATTAAATTAATGTTTTATGACTTCATTTGATTACCAGAAAATACACAACATGCAATTTATGGGAAAGAAAATTATTATTATTAAAATTGTTGTTTTATGAATTAAATTAATTAGACATGCTTTTTGATTATTAAAATTTAAAATCAAACCATGAAAATTTAATCTAGAAAACTTAAAACAGTAAACACAGAATTTGGTAAAAAATAAAAATAAAATAAAAAACTTTTTTTTCATAGGGCCCTAAACATGTAATTAAAATTTTAATAAATTGTTGTTAAATTGTATGTTTCATGATTTCAGTTAAATAGACATGCTTTTTGATTACTAAACATTTAATTTAACCAGTCTTAACTTTAATTAGTCCAAACGGAATTTGGAAAAAATAAAACAGATTTCATATGGCCCCAATTCAGTTAAGTTCGACAATCACCAAATGATCGCTAAACTTTTTGCCATGAAAACACTAAAAAATTATTTTTAGAAATTCCTAATTTTATATTTTAGAAAACTGAATAGGGACAATAGTCTGAAAACACACTAAAACCAAGAAGATGAACACAAAATAGTTGGACTTAAACACTCATTTTATACGCACAGTATTTCTTTTTATGTTTTTCAAAGCTGATATCTAAAGCTAATGCTGATATAATTTAATGAGACATGCACAAATTTGAAATCAACTTATTTTACACTTAAAAATAAATAATAAAATAAATTGTTTATCCATTGTCAAGGGTGTTGGCAGATTTTGAAAATGACATATGGGGAACTAATACTTCAAATTAGTCAAAAACATGATCTCAGATCTAGATTTTGGCAGCATTCAAATGACTGAGTATTACTTTGACTTTAGTCCAATCAAAAAAAGATGAGAAATTAGAAGACCAGAAGATAATTTGGTGCATTGCTCAGAATTTATGCGTGTAATTTATTTATCATAACTCGGCATACTGCTACGAGCTTTACGAGTGTGGACAGCTTCTCAGAAAATAACAGGAATGAACTAGTTTGGTCCAAATGCACCGCATGCATCCAGTGTAGACGTGTTAGTGTTTGATTTTGTCTGAATTGGAAAGGGGCTCTGAGAGAGATTCAGTGAAATGAGATCCTATAAAACTCATGACTTTAATATCATTTATTTATTTGCATGACACAAAACACCATTTCACTCACTTCATTTTTAAACAATCACAACAGATGAGACATTTCTCCAGAGTATATATCTGGAGATTAAAAGATGATTATAAAGTATCTTTTTCGCATCAAAATCCGACAAATCACAGCATTAATAATCCCGCCGTCCTGTGAAATATTCATCTGCTCAAAATGAGAGCATGTAAATAATAAATACGTTTTTAGGCTTTCCACCGGTCAAAAGTTTGGAGTATTTTTTATGTTTTTGAAAAAATTCTCTTATCAAGCCTGCATTTATTTGATCAACAAAAAAAAAACAGTAATATTGTGAAATATTATTAAGATTTAAAATAATGGTTTTCTATTTTAAAATGTATTCCTGTGCTCAAAGCTGAATTTTCAGCATCATTACTCCAGTCTTCAGTGTCACATGATCCTTCAGAAATCATTCTAATATGATCTAATATTATCAATGTTGGAAACAGCTGTGCTGCTTCATATATTTTTGGAACCGGTGATACTTTTTTCAGGACTCATAGATGAAAGCATTTATTCAAAATAGAGATCTTTTCTAACAATATAAATCTTAGTATCACTTTTTATCAATTTAACACATCCTTGCTGAATAAAAGTATTCATTTCTTATAAAAACCTGGAAAAAGTATCACAGGTTATGGATCATAAAGACTGGAGTCATGATGTTGAAAATTCAGCTTTGCATCACATAATTTTTATTTAATTTTAAAGTATATTAAAATATAAATCCATTATTTTAAATTGTAATAATATTTCACAATATTAATGTTTTTTCTGTATTTTTGATCAAATAAATGCAGGCTTGATGAGCATAAGAGTCTTAAAAAACATTACAAAAAGTGATGTTTCTCTAGTCTAAATTCTGATTACGAAGATTCAAATTTTCTGTAAAATAGAAGCTTTACCCCAGGTTTCTTCATCGTTCCCACGTGTAAATGGTATAAAATAGTCCTGTCTGATACCCACACAAATATATCTTTCACTATAGCAGAATCTCTACCAGCTGACAGATTTGGGTACATATACACATTCATTCACATAGTGCCCGGCACTATTCGACAGGCCTCAAATAGCCTATTTTTACCCCATTCGATCTCCACATATTTACTTACACATTTACTGAATTGCCTGTTTACACAAAGTAACAAAGCAGGTCTATTAATACCAGACGAGTCTGTGTGGGTCTCATTGACCTTGTCAGTTAAGCTGAAGGGCTTTTCGAGCTCTCCGCCTGCGTTTGTGAGACAGACCCTTGGCAGAGTGCTTCACCACCATGGTGGTTATTATTGTGAGCCGGTCCCTCATTTTCCTCATGTCAAAAAGTTCCCAGAATGACTATCGCAGGAGAACAATTGGAATTCTTTCAGCTCGGCACACACATAATGAGCTGGTTAATTGTGTACATTCTGCTGCCAGGCAACTCTTCAGGCTGTATTGTAAACATTGTATAGGGCTTTTTGAGGCCCTTCACAATGGCTTTGTTTGCAAGCTCTGCATGTAATGTCCAATGGCAGTTAATGTGCTAAAACCCACCCCTCGATCACAGGCTCATGTTGACACGGCCAGCCCACCTACAAGCCATGGAAATACATCAGAGCGGGTGGAAAAACTGCAGCTTTTTAATTATTATTCATATTATTAACAAACAATTATGCACTGGTGATAATGCAATAGCACGTCTCCCTCGACTTGTAAATTTAACATGAATACATTTATTACAGTTCAGTTGCTTCTCATAATTCCTAGTGCATTTCATGCATTCTCAAGAAAATGTGAGGAAGCACATGAGGATCTCACAAAAACAAGTTTAAAAGCAAAATGCTAAGAAAATGAAGATTAACTGTTACCCACCTTTTTGAGAATAGAAGTGAAAATGCACTATCCAAAATCAAATTGTTGTAAATCAAGAATGCTTTGGAATATAGACCTAAGTTTGGTCTTGTTTTAAAGAGGACACTTAGCTATGGAAGCTAATAAAACATTTGAAAAGATAATTGCAACTTTTTATCTCGCAACTTTTTTCATAAGTCAGAATTGAGAGATCTAAAGTCAGAATTGTGAGATATAAAGTCAGAATTGTGTGATATAAAGTCAGAATTGAAAGATATAAAGTCAGAATTAATTGCGAGATATGAAGTCAGAATTGAGAGATATAAAGTCAGAATTGAGAGATATAAAGTCAGAATTGAGAGATATAAAGTCAGAATTGAAAGATATAAAGTCAGAATTAATTGCGAGATATGAAGTCAGAATTGAGAGATATAAAGTCAGAATTGAGAGATATTAAGTCAGAATTGCGAGATATAAAGTCAGAATTGTGAGATATAAAGTCAGAATTGCGAGATATAAAGTCAGAATTGTGTGATATAAAGTCAGAATTGTGTGATATAAAGTCAGAATTGTGTGATATAAAGTCAGAATTAATTGCGAGATATAAAGTCAGAATTGCGAGATATAAAGTCAGAATTGCGAGATATAAAGTCAGAATTAATTGCGAGATATAAAGTCAGCATTAATTGCGAGATATAAAGTCAGCATTAATTGCGAGATATAAAGTCAGAATTGAGTGATATAAAGTCAGAATTGAGTGATATAAAGTCAGAATTGAGTGATATAAAGTCAGAATTGAGTGATATAAAGTCAGAATTGAGAGATATAAAGTCAGAATTGAGTGATATAAAGTCAGAATTGAGAGATATAAAAGTCAGAATTGAGAGATATAAAGTCAGAATTGTGAGATATAAAGTCAGAATTGAGAGATATAAAGTCAGAATTGAGAGATATAAAGTCAGAATTGAGTGAAATAAAGTCAGAATTGAGTGAAATAAAGTCAGAATTGTGAGATATAAAATCAGAATTGAGAGATATAAAGTCAGAATTGTGAGATATAAAGTCAGAATTGTGAGATATAAAGTCAGAATTGCGAGATATAAAGTCAGAATTGCGAGATATAAAGTCAGAATTGAGTGATATAAAGTCAGAATTGAGAGATATAAAGTCAGAATTGAGTGATATAAAGTCAGAATTGAGTGATATAAAGTCAGAATTGAGTGATATAAAGTCAGAATTGAGAGATATAAAGTCAGAATTAATTGCGAGATATAAAGTCAGAATTGTGAGATATAAAGTCAGAATTGAGAGATATAAAGTCAGAATTGAGAGATATAAAGTCAGAATTGTGAGATATAAAGTCAGAATTGAGTGATATAAAGTCAGAATTGTGAGATATAAAGTCAGAATTGAGTGAAATAAAGTCAGAATTGAGTGAAATAAAGTCAGAATTGAGAGATATAAAGTCAGAATTGAGTGAAATAAAGTCAGAATTGAGAGATATAAAGTCAGAATTGAGAGATATAAAGTCAGAATTGTGAGATATAAAGTCAGAATTGTGAGATATAAAGTCAGAATTGAGTGAAATAAAGTCAGAATTGAGAGATATAAAGTCAGAATTGTGAGATATAAAGTCAGAATTGAGAGATATAAAGTCAGAATTGAGTAATATAAAGTCAGAATTGTGAGATATAAAGTCAGAATTGAGAGATATAAAGTCAGAATTGAGAGATATAAAGTCAGAATTGAGTGATATAAAGTCAGAATTGAGTGATATAAAGTCAGAATTGAGTGATATAAAGTCAGAATTGTGTGATATAAAGTCAGAATTGAGAGATATAAAGTCAGAATTGAGAGATATAAAGTCAGAATTGAGTGAAATAAAGTCAGAATTGAGAGATATAAAGTCAGAATTGTGAGATATAAAGTCAGAATTGAGTGATATAAAGTCAGAATTGAGTGATATAAAGTCAGAATTGTGTGATATAAAGTCAGAATTGAGTGATATAAAGTCAGAATTGAGTGATATAAAGTCAGAATTGAGAGATATAAAGTCAGAATTGAGTAATATAAAGTCAGAATTGAGAGATATAAAGTCAGAATTGAGAGATATAAAGTCAGAATTGAGTGAAATAAAGTCAGAATTGAGAGATATAAAGTCAGAATTGCGAGATATAAAGTCAGAATTGTGTGATATAAAGTCAGAATTGTGTGATATAAAGTCAGAATTGTGTGATATAAAGTCAGAATTGAGTGAAATAAAGTCAGAATTGAGAGATATAAAGTCAGAATTGTGAGATATAAAGTCAGAATTGAGAGATATAAAGTCAGAATTGAGTGAAATAAAGTCAGAATTGAGAGATATAAAGTCAGAATTGAGTAATATAAAGTCAGAATTGTGAGATATAAAGTCAGAATTGAGAGATATAAAGTCAGAATTGTGTGATATAAAGTCAGAATTGAGTGATATAAAGTCAGAATTGTGTGATATAAAGTCAGAATTGAGAGATATAAAGTCAGAATTGTGTGATATAAAGTCAGAATTGAGTGATATAAAGTCAGAATTGTGTGATATAAAGTCAGAATTGAGTAATATAAAGTCAGAATTGAGTGATATAAAGTCAGAATTGAGAGATATAAAGTCAGAATTGAGTGAAATAAAGTCAGAATTGTAAGATATAAAGTCAGAATTGCGAGATATAAAGTCAGAATTGCGAGATATAAAGTCAGAATTGTGTGATATAAAGTCAGAATTGTGTGATATAAAGTCAGAATTGTGTGATATAAAGTCAGAATTGAGTGAAATAAAGTCAGAATTGAGAGATATAAAGTCAGAATTGTGAGATATAAAGTCAGAATTGAGAGATATAAAGTCAGAATTGAGTGAAATAAAGTCAGAATTGAGAGATATAAAGTCAGAATTGAGTAATATAAAGTCAGAATTGCGAGATATAAAGTCAGAATTGTGTGATATAAAGTCAGAATTGTGTGATATAAAGTCAGAATTGTGTGATATAAAGTCAGAATTAATTGCGAGATATAAAGTCAGAATTGCGAGATATAAAGTCAGAATTGCGAGATATAAAGTCAGAATTAATTGCGAGATATAAAGTCAGCATTAATTGCGAGATATAAAGTCAGCATTAATTGCGAGATATAAAGTCAGAATTGAGTGATATAAAGTCAGAATTGAGTGATATAAAGTCAGAATTGAGTGATATAAAGTCAGAATTGAGTGATATAAAGTCAGAATTGAGAGATATAAAGTCAGAATTGAGTGATATAAAGTCAGAATTGAGAGATATAAAAGTCAGAATTGAGAGATATAAAGTCAGAATTGTGAGATATAAAGTCAGAATTGAGAGATATAAAGTCAGAATTGAGAGATATAAAGTCAGAATTGAGTGAAATAAAGTCAGAATTGAGTGAAATAAAGTCAGAATTGTGAGATATAAAATCAGAATTGAGAGATATAAAGTCAGAATTGTGAGATATAAAGTCAGAATTGTGAGATATAAAGTCAGAATTGCGAGATATAAAGTCAGAATTGCGAGATATAAAGTCAGAATTGAGTGATATAAAGTCAGAATTGAGAGATATAAAGTCAGAATTGAGTGATATAAAGTCAGAATTGAGTGATATAAAGTCAGAATTGAGTGATATAAAGTCAGAATTGAGAGATATAAAGTCAGAATTAATTGCGAGATATAAAGTCAGAATTGTGAGATATAAAGTCAGAATTGAGAGATATAAAGTCAGAATTGAGAGATATAAAGTCAGAATTGTGAGATATAAAGTCAGAATTGAGTGATATAAAGTCAGAATTGTGAGATATAAAGTCAGAATTGAGTGAAATAAAGTCAGAATTGAGTGAAATAAAGTCAGAATTGAGAGATATAAAGTCAGAATTGAGTGAAATAAAGTCAGAATTGAGAGATATAAAGTCAGAATTGAGAGATATAAAGTCAGAATTGTGAGATATAAAGTCAGAATTGTGAGATATAAAGTCAGAATTGAGTGAAATAAAGTCAGAATTGAGAGATATAAAGTCAGAATTGTGAGATATAAAGTCAGAATTGAGAGATATAAAGTCAGAATTGAGTAATATAAAGTCAGAATTGTGAGATATAAAGTCAGAATTGAGAGATATAAAGTCAGAATTGAGAGATATAAAGTCAGAATTGAGTGATATAAAGTCAGAATTGAGTGATATAAAGTCAGAATTGAGTGATATAAAGTCAGAATTGTGTGATATAAAGTCAGAATTGAGAGATATAAAGTCAGAATTGAGAGATATAAAGTCAGAATTGAGTGAAATAAAGTCAGAATTGAGAGATATAAAGTCAGAATTGTGAGATATAAAGTCAGAATTGAGTGATATAAAGTCAGAATTGAGTGATATAAAGTCAGAATTGTGTGATATAAAGTCAGAATTGAGTGATATAAAGTCAGAATTGAGTGATATAAAGTCAGAATTGAGAGATATAAAGTCAGAATTGAGTAATATAAAGTCAGAATTGAGAGATATAAAGTCAGAATTGAGAGATATAAAGTCAGAATTGAGTGAAATAAAGTCAGAATTGAGAGATATAAAGTCAGAATTGCGAGATATAAAGTCAGAATTGTGTGATATAAAGTCAGAATTGTGTGATATAAAGTCAGAATTGTGTGATATAAAGTCAGAATTGAGTGAAATAAAGTCAGAATTGAGAGATATAAAGTCAGAATTGTGAGATATAAAGTCAGAATTGAGAGATATAAAGTCAGAATTGAGAGATATAAAGTCAGAATTGAGTGAAATAAAGTCAGAATTGAGAGATATAAAGTCAGAATTGAGTAATATAAAGTCAGAATTGTGAGATATAAAGTCAGAATTGAGAGATATAAAGTCAGAATTGTGTGATATAAAGTCAGAATTGAGTGATATAAAGTCAGAATTGTGTGATATAAAGTCAGAATTGAGAGATATAAAGTCAGAATTGTGTGATATAAAGTCAGAATTGAGTGATATAAAGTCAGAATTGTGTGATATAAAGTCAGAATTGAGTAATATAAAGTCAGAATTGAGTGATATAAAGTCAGAATTGAGAGATATAAAGTCAGAATTGAGTGAAATAAAGTCAGAATTGTAAGATATAAAGTCAGAATTGCGAGATATAAAGTCAGAATTGCGAGATATAAAGTCAGAATTGTGTGATATAAAGTCAGAATTGTGTGATATAAAGTCAGAATTGTGTGATATAAAGTCAGAATTGAGTGAAATAAAGTCAGAATTGAGAGATATAAAGTCAGAATTGTGAGATATAAAGTCAGAATTGAGAGATATAAAGTCAGAATTGAGTGAAATAAAGTCAGAATTGAGAGATATAAAGTCAGAATTGAGTAATATAAAGTCAGAATTGTGAGATATAAAGTCAGAATTGAGAGATATAAAGTCAGAATTGTGTGATATAAAGTCAGAATTGAGTGATATAAAGTCAGAATTGTGTGATATAAAGTCAGAATTGAGAGATATAAAGTCAGAATTGTGTGATATAAAGTCAGAATTGAGTGATATAAAGTCAGAATTGTGTGATATAAAGTCAGAATTGAGAGATATAAAGTCAGAATTGAGAGATATAAAGTCAGAATTGAGTGAAATAAAGTCAGAATTGTAAGATATAAAGTCAGAATTGCGAGATATAAAGTCAGAATTGTGTGATATAAAGTCAGAATTGTGTGATATAAAGTCAGAATTAATTGCGAGATATAAAGTCAGAATTAATTGCGAGATATAAAGTCAGAATTAATTGCGAGATATAAAGTCAGAATTGCGAGATATAAAGTCAGAATTAATTGCGAGATATAAAGTCAGCATTAATTGCGAGATATAAAGTCAGCATTAATTGCGAGATATAAAGTCAGCATTAATTGCGAGATATAAAGTCAGCATTAATTGCGAGATATAAAGTCAGCATTAATTGCGAGATATAAAGTCAGAATTGAGTGATATAAAGTCAGAATTGAGAGATATAAAGTCAGAATTGAGAGATATAAAGTCAGAATTGAGTGAAATAAAGTCAGAATTGTGAGATATAAAGTCAGAATTGAGTGAAATAAAGTCAGAATTGAGTGAAATAAAGTCAGAATTGTGAGATATAAAATCAGAATTGAGAGATATAAAGTCAGAATTGTGAGATATAAAGTCAGAATTGTGAGATATAAAGTCAGAATTGTGAGATATAAAGTCAGAATTGAGAGATATAAAGTCAGAATTGTGAGATATAAAGTCAGAATTGAGAGATATAAAGTCAGAATTGAGTGAAATAAAGTCAGAATTGAGAGATATAAAGTCAGAATTGAGTAATATAAAGTCAGAATTGTGAGATATAAAGTCAGAATTGAGAGATATAAAGTCAGAATTGAGAGATATAAAGTCAGAATTGAGTGATATAAAGTCAGAATTGAGTGATATAAAGTCAGAATTGTGTGATATAAAGTCAGAATTGAGAGATATAAAGTCAGAATTGAGAGATATAAAGTCAGAATTGAGTGAAATAAAGTCAGAATTGAGTGATATAAAGTCAGAATTGCGAGATATAAAGTCAGAATTGCATGATATAAAGTCAGAATTGCGTGATATAAAGTCAGAATTGAGTGATATAAAGTCAGAATTGAGTGATATAAAGTCAGAATTGAGTGATATAAAGTCAGAATTGAGTGATATAAAGTCAGAATTGTGAGATATAAAGTCAGAATTGAGTGATATAAAGTCAGAATTGAGAGATATAAAGTCAGAATTGAGAGATATAAAGTCAGAATTGAGAGATATAAAGTCAGAATTGAGAGATATAAAGTCAGAATTGAGTGAAATAAAGTCAGAATTGTGAGATATAAAGTCAGAATTGTGAGATATAAAGTCAGAATTGAGTGAAATAAAGTCAGAATTGAGTGAAATAAAGTCAGAATTGTGAGATATAAAATCAGAATTGAGAGATATAAAGTCAGAATTGTGAGATATAAAGTCAGAATTGTGAGATATAAAGTCAGAATTGTGAGATATAAAGTCAGAATTGAGAGATATAAAGTCAGAATTGAGTGATATAAAGTCAGAATTGAGAGATATAAAGTCAGAATTGAGTGAAATAAAGTCAGAATTGAGAGATATAAAGTCAGAATTAATTGCGAGATATAAAGTCAGAATTGTGAGATATAAAGTCAGAATTGAGAGATATAAAGTCAGAATTGAGTGAAATAAAGTCAGAATTGAGAGATATAAAGTCAGAATTAATTGCGAGATATAAAGTCAGAATTGTGAGATATAAAGTCAGAATTGAGAGATATAAAGTCAGAATTGAGTGAAATAAAGTCAGAATTGAGAGATATAAAGTCAGAATTGAGTAATATAAAGTCAGAATTGAGTGATATAAAGTCAGAATTGTGAGATATAAAGTCAGAATTGAGAGATATAAAGTCAGAATTGAGTGATATAAAGTCAGAATTGAGTGATATAAAGTCAGGATTGAGAGATATAAAGTCAGAATTGTGTGATATAAAGTCAGAATTGAGAGATATAAAGTCAGAATTGAGAGATATAAAGTCAGAATTAATTGCGAGATATAAAGTCAGAATTGTGAGATATAAAGTCAGAATTGAGAGATATAAAGTCAGAATTAATTGCGAGATATAAAGTCAGAATTGTGAGATATAAAGTCAGAATTGAGAGATATAAAGTCAGAATTGAGTGAAATAAAGTCAGAATTGAGAGATATAAAGTCAGAATTAATTGAGTGATATAAAGTCAGAATTGAGAGATATAAAGTCAGAATTGTGAGATATAAAGTCAGAATTGAGAGATATAAAGTCAGAATTGAGTGATATAAAGTCAGAATTGAGTGATATAAAGTCAGGATTGAGAGATATAAAGTCAGAATTGTGAGATATAAAGTCAGAATTGTGTGATATAAAGTCAGAATTGAGAGATATAAAGTCAGAATTGAGAGATATAAAGTCAGAATTGAGAGATATAAAGTCAGAATTGAGTGATATAAAGTCAGAATTGCGAGATATAAAGTCAGAATTGCGAGATATAAAGTCAGAATTGCGAGATATAAAGTCAGAATTGCGAGATATAAAGTCAGAATTGCATGATATAAAGTCAGAATTGAGTGATATAAAGTCAGAATTGAGTAATATAAAGTCAGAATTGAGTGATATAAAGTCAGAATTGAGTGATATAAAGTCAGAATTGTGAGATATAAAGTCAGAATTGTGAGATATAAAGTCAGAATTGTGAGATATAAAGTCAGAATTGAGAGATATAAAGTCAGAATTGAGTGATATAAAGTCAGAATTGAGAGATATAAAGTCAGAATTGAGAGATATAAAGTCAGAATTGAGAGATATAAAGTCAGAATTGAGAGATATAAAGTCAGAATTGAGTGATATAAAGTCAGAATTGAGAGATATAAAGTCAGAATTGAGAGATATAAAGTCAGAATTGAGTGATATAAAGTCAGAATTGTGAGATATAAAGTCAGAATTGAGTGATATAAAGTCAGAATTGAGTGATATAAAGTCAGAATTGAGAGATATAAAGTCAGAATTGAGTGATATAAAGTCAGAATTGAGTGATATAAAGTCAGAATTGAGTGATATAAAGTCAGAATTGAGTGATATAAAGTCAGAATTGAGTAATATAAAGTCAGAATTGAGTAATATAAAGTCAGAATTGAGTGATATAAAGTCAGAATTGAGTGATATAAAGTCAGAATTGTGAGATATAAAGTCAGAATTGTGAGATATAAAGTCAGAATTGAGTGATATAAAGTCAGAATTGAGTGATATAAAGTCAGAATTGAGAGATATAAAGTCAGAATTGAGAGATATAAAGTCAGAATTGAGAGATATAAAGTCAGAATTGAGTGATATAAAGTCAGAATTGAGAGATATAAAGTCAGAATTGAGTGATATAAAGTCAGAATTGAGTGATATAAAGTCAGAATTGAGTGATATAAAGTCAGAATTGAGAGATATAAAGTCAGAATTGAGTGATATAAAGTCAGAATTGAGTGATATAAAGTCAGAATTGAGTGATATAAAGTCAGAATTGAGAGATATAAAGTCAGAATTGAGTGATATAAAGTCAGAATTGAGTGATATAAAGTCAGAATTGAGAGATATAAAGTCAGAATTGAGAGATATAAAGTCAGAATTGCGAGATATAAAGTCAGAATTGCATGATATAAAGTCAGAATTGAGAGATATAAAGTCAGAATTGAGTGATATAAAGTCAGAATTGCATGATATAAAGTCAGAATTGAGAGATATAAAGTCAGAATTGAGAGATATAAAGTCAGAATTGAGTGATATAAAGTCAGAATTGAGTGATATAAAGTCAGAATTGAGTGATATAAAGTCAGAATTGAGTGATATAAAGTCAGAATTGAGTGATATAAAGTCAGAATTGAGAGATATAAAGTCAGAATTGAGAGATATAAAGTCAGAATTGAGTGATATAAAGTCAGAATTGTGAGATATAAAGTCAGAATTGAGTGATATAAAGTCAGAATTGAGTGATATAAAGTCAGAATTGAGTGATATAAAGTCAGAATTGAGAGATATAAAGTCAGAATTGAGAGATATAAAGTCAGAATTGAGAGATATAAAGTCAGAATTGTGTGATATAAAGTCAGAATTGAGAGATATAAAGTCAGAATTGCATGATATAAAGTCAGAATTGAGTGATATAAAGTCAGAATTGAGTGATATAAAGTCAGAATTGAGAGATATAAAGTCAGAATTGAGTGATATAAAGTCAGAATTGAGTGAAATAAAGTCAGAATTGAGAGATATAAAGTCAGAATTGAGTGATATAAAGTCAGAATTGAGAGATATAAAGTCAGAATTGAGAGATATAAAGTCAGAATTGAGAGATATAAAGTCAGAATTGAGAGATATAAAGTCAGAATTGAGAGATATAAAGTCAGAATTGAGTGATATAAAGTCAGAATTGAGAGATATAAAGTCAGAATTGAGAGATATAAAGTCAGAATTGAGAGATATAAAGTCAGAATTGAGTGATATAAAGTCAGAATTGAGAGATATAAAGTCAGAATTGAGTGATATAAAGTCAGAATTGAGTGATATAAAGTCAGAATTGAGTGATATAAAGTCAGAATTGTGAGATATAAAGTCAGAATTGAGTGATATAAAGTCAGAATTGAGTGATATAAAGTCAGAATTGAGAGATATAAAGTCAGAATTGAGTGATATAAAGTCAGAATTGAGTGATATAAAGTCAGAATTGAGAGATATAAAGTCAGAATTGAGAGATATAAAGTCAGAATTGAGTGATATAAAGTCAGAATTGAGTGATATAAAGTCAGAATTGAGAGATATAAAGTCAGAATTGAGAGATATAAAGTCAGAATTGAGAGATATAAAGTCAGAATTGCATGATATAAAGTCAGAATTGAGAGATATAAAGTCAGAATTGAGTGATATAAAGTCAGAATTGCATGATATAAAGTCAGAATTGAGAGATATAAAGTCAGAATTGAGAGATATAAAGTCAGAATTGCATGATATAAAGTCAGAATTGAGAGATATAAAGTCAGAATTGAGAGATATAAAGTCAGAATTGAGTGATATAAAGTCAGAATTGAGTGATATAAAGTCAGAATTGAGTGATATAAAGTCAGAATTGAGAGATATAAAGTCAGAATTGAGAGATATAAAGTCAGAATTGAGTGATATAAAGTCAGAATTGTGAGATATAAAGTCAGAATTGAGTGATATAAAGTCAGAATTGAGTGATATAAAGTCAGAATTGAGTGATATAAAGTCAGAATTGAGAGATATAAAGTCAGAATTGAGAGATATAAAGTCAGAATTGAGAGATATAAAGTCAGAATTGTGTGATATAAAGTCAGAATTGAGAGATATAAAGTCAGAATTGCATGATATAAAGTCAGAATTGAGTGATATAAAGTCAGAATTGAGAGATATAAAGTCAGAATTGTGTGATATAAAGTCAGAATTGAGAGATATAAAGTCAGAATTGCATGATATAAAGTCAGAATTGTGTGATATAAAGTCAGAATTGAGAGATATAAAGTCAGAATTGCATGATATAAAGTCAGAATTGAGTGATATAAAGTCAGAATTGAGAGATATAAAGTCAGAATTGAGTGATATAAAGTCCAATTATGAGGGGGAAAAGAATTCTGAAATAAAAGCACTTCAAAAAACAAAAGTATAAAAAAGTTATGGAAGTTTAAATGTACTGTAAATTAAATTAACTGTACAAAATATTTTTAATTCATACAAAATATATATTTTACAGAATAAATTAACACTAAAATTACTATAAAATCAAAGCCATATGTCTAACCAAGTTGTGTTCCAAATTAAAAAAAATGAAGTTCCTATGAGATTTTGTTTAGGCGCTGTACCAAAAATAGCCACCATTTCATTCCACTGAAATTAAATATCATGTCCTGTAACAAATGTATAAATTTCTATCAAAATGTCACTTCATTTTACCAAATATGTAACCTTGAGACTTTTCAGAGGATATGTGTTTTGTCAAGATTAGAAAAGGTTTTGATTATAAAGTAGCGTAGTTAAAATACATTTAGTAATATGAAACCTGACACCGCCCACTAGGGGAGGAGCCCGCTAAAATAATTTAGAGTACCATTTCCATAGTAATGCAACGTCCCATTTAAAAACGGTTTTTACAGGATGAATTTTGAGTTCGTAAGCTTTCGAATGATACGTAATTTATGATGATTACTAAAATATGTGATATGAAAAAGGCAATAAATAAGGGATGGTGACAGTTAAGGGGTTAAATTTGTTGCATTGTGACATTGTTCTGAAAATTGATGTCGATACAGCTATACTTATAGTACATTTTTCTCCGTCTCCTCCTCAATGTAACTTTTTGCACATTCTGTCCGGATTATATTTCCATTTTGCACATGATATTCAAAACTATACTGACATTTGTACCTCATTGCAAATTTGCAAAGTCCAATGACAATATAATTGAATTGAATCAAAAAAATGCCTGTAGTACATTGCATTACATTGAATTATTGAATTGCGTGGGAAATGTGATTGAAAATGATGTCATAATGCAAAAACCTTAATGGTCCTAAAATACGTGTGAAATATGATGGGAACATGCTTTTGACAGGTTTTGTGAGATTGACCCTTCAATTACACAGCTAATCACCATCAAATGCACTCAAATTCAGTGCATATAATTTGTTTGATGTCTAAGCCAGTGTTTCCCAACAACTGTGCCTTGTTAAAAATAAATGATACAAATAAGAATATATCATTGCGCTTGTCTGGCCGAAACTTTGTAGGTATCTCTATATTTCTTTATAAAATTAATGCTATTGGTCATCCTTTACGTCTGTATGTGGGCTTTACAAATATTTAACCAATAAAAAGAATTTAAAAGAGGTTGTGACTAAACCATTGGCTCCTCAAACTGTCAGTCAAACCTCATAACTCCACCCACATCTATTTAGATTATGCCGGCGCAGTTTGGAGATCTCTGGTTGTTTCTTTGCAATGCAAGGGTAAATAATGCACTGATTTTGAGTAAGTACAGTGTTTTCTTTACTCAACAAACACTATGTCCATAAAGGCTAACGTTTTTTGTACTTGAAGAGCGGAGAAGAGTCTTAGTGTGGTATTTGCTGTCAAGTTCAAGCAAATATACTGTTTTAAATATCTTGTGCATAGCTTCATTTTTTGCGTCATGACATTTTGATCAAGAGATTTCAACAACAAGAAAACGGAGCACCCATATAGCGACAATAAACGTTATATCCCATAATTAAAATGTAATGTGATGCACTGCCTGCCTCAGATGCAGCCGTTCCAGTGACAGACAAAATATACTATATTGTCAAAAGTATTGGGACACCCCTCCAAATCATTGAATTCAGGTGTTCAAATCACTTCCATGGCCACAGGTGTATAAAATCAAGCCATGCAGATGCTTCAACAAACATTTGTGAAAGAATGGGTCGCTCTCAGGAGCTCAGTAAATTCAAGCGTGGTACCGTGATAGGTTGCCACCTGTGCAAGTCCACTCGTGAAATTTCCTCACTACTAAATATTCCACAGTCAACTGTTAGTGGTATTATAACAAAGTGGAAGCAATTGGGAACAACAGCAACTCAGCCACGAAGTGGTAGGCCACGTAAACTCACATTGCGGGGTCAGCGCATGCTGAGGGACACAGTGCACAGAAGTCGCCAACTTTCTGCAGAGTCAATAGCTACAGACCTCCAAACTTCGTGCGGCCTTTAGATTAGCTCAAGAACAGTGCGTAGAGGTGCTTCATTGAATGGGTTTCCATGGCCGAGCAGCTGCATCCAAGCCTAACATCACCAAGTGCAATGCAAAGCGTCGGGTGCAGTGGTGTAAAGCATGCCGCCACTGGACTCTAGAGCACTGGAGATGTGTTCTCTGGAGGGACGAATCACGCTTCTCTGTGGATGAGCGAGTTTGGTGTGGAGGAACTTGACTGGCCTGCACAGAGTCCTGACCTCAACCCGATAGAACACCTTTGGTATTGAATTAGAGCGGAGACTGCGAGTCAGGCCTTCTCGTCCAACATCAGTGCCTGACCACACAAATGCGCTTCTAGAAGAATGGTCAAAAATTCCCATAAACACACTCCTAAACCTTGTGGAAAGCCTTCCCAGAAGAGTTGAAGCTGTTATAGCTGCAAAGGGTGGGCCAACTCCATATTAAACCCTACGGATTAAGAATGGGATGTCATTAAAGTTCATGTGCGTGTAAAAGCAGGCGTCCCAAAACTTTTGGCAATATAGTGTATCTCTGTCATTTGCTGGTCAAAAACCTCGCAACTCAATTTGAGCTTGATTCTGAGCTTGTCTGACCATAGCTATATGAAAAAAGAAGCAAGAAGTCTGCGCACTGAAAATAGCAGCTCCAAACCAATTTCATTGATAGCACAACATTACGACCATGGTCTTCATTAGGCACAAAAAAAATACACAATGTATTTTTGATAGCTACATACACTCACCTAAAGGATTATTAGGAACACCTGTTCAACTTCTCATTAATGCAATTATCTAATCAACCAATCACATGGCAGTTGCTTCAATGCATTTAGGGGTGTGGTCCTGGTCAAGACAATCTCCTGAACTCCAAACTGAATGTCAGAATGGGAAAGAAAGGTGATTTAAGCAATTTTGAGCGTGGCATGGTTGTTGGTGCCAGACGGGCCGGTCTGAGTATTTCACAATCTGCTCAGTTACTGGGATTTTCACGCACAACCATTTCTAGAGTTTACAAAGAATGGTGTGAAAAGGGAAAAACATCCAGTATGCGGCAGTCCTGTGGGCGAAAATGCCTTGTTGATGCTAGAGGTCAGAGGAGAATGGGCCGACTGATTCAAGCTGATAGAAGAGCAACTTTGACTGAAATAACCACTCGTTACAACCGAGGTATGCAGCAAAGCATTTGTGAAGTACCACTCATCTCCACTACAAATAGGAAAAAGAGGCTACAATTTGCACGAGCTCACCAAAATTGGACAGTTGAAGACTGGAAAAATGTTGCCTGGTCTGATGAGTCTCGATTTCTGTTGAGACATTCAGATGGGAGAGTCAGAATTTGGCGTAAACAGAATGAGAACATGGATCCATCATGCCTTGTTACCACTGTGCAGGCTGGTGGTGGTGGTGTAATGGTGTGGGGGATGTTTTCTTGGCACACTTTAGGCCCCTTAGTGCCAATTGGGCATCGTTTAAATGCCACGGCCTACCTGAGCATTGTTTCTGACCATGTCCATCCCTTTATGACCACCATGTACCCATCCTCTGATGGCTACTTCCAGCAGGATAATGCACCATGTCACAAAGCTCGAATCATTTCAAATTGGTTTCTTGAACATGACAATGAGTTCACTGTACTAAAATGGCCCCCACAGTCACCAGATCTCAACCCAATAGAGCATCTTTGGGATGTGGTGGAACGGGAGCTTCGTGCCCTGGATGTGCATCCCACAAATCTCCATCAACTGCAAGATGCTATCCTATCAATATGGGCCAACATTTCTAAAGAATGCTTTCAGCACCTTGTTGAATCAATGCCACATAGAATTAAGGCAGTTCTGAAGGTGAAAGGGGGTCAAACACAGTATTAGTATGGTGTTCCTAATAATCCTTTAGGTGAGTGTAAATTCACAATACCATCTTCGGCGATAGTGTTTAAAATACGAGGTTTCCGCCCGACAGCGACGATAGGCCTATCTAAATTTTTTGTTTTATTATCCCCAACAACATCATACCATTGTCTTCGACTTAAGCTCAAGTTTCACATTAAATGTGAGTACTACTTTTAATACAATATCTAGTTTTTATATACCATTTGAAGCAATGCATGTTTGTGCAATTTATTATATATTTATATAGCGGTGTGCCGTGGGATTTTTTACTTTTTAAAACTGTGCCGTGGCAAAAAAAGGTTGGAAAACACTGGTCTAAGCTGTACATTATAGGTTGTAACCAGTCAGAGCAGAGCGCCATATAAATGTGTTCTACCTTTCCGCCTTTCAAATAAAGACAGCTGCTGGCTTCCAGTCTTGAAAGAAATCAAGCTGCTGTAATAATATAAAAAAAAGGCTGTTCCTCCTTTTCCTGTCATGGTTTATCTTACAAAAGCATCTCAACTTCTACAAGCTTCTACAAGGGCATGTGTCCAAAAATAGCAAGACAGCCAACAAACAAACGCTGGATATTTTCTGAACGAGAAATGAAAATCTAATTACAAAAAATCAGAGATGAAGGAAGGTGAATGGCATGGACTAAAAACGTGGGCTATTTATGCAGGTCACTTCATTGTAGAGTTTATGGAGCATTTATGGACTCCATCCTGTATAAGTACGGCAGTATTTGGAGTTGCAGGACGCTTTTGTATATACTGACGGCCCTACATAAAGTCAACATGCTATACAAGCTTCCTAGCATCTGGCAAAATTGATCCTGTTTACTTTCCCATCTTTTTGATCTTATTGTGCATAGGGGTGGGGGAAAATTTTGATTCTTAGATGCATAGCGATGCGGACGTGGACGATTCTGAATCGATTCACAAATGTCAAAAAAATTATTTTCTAAATGTTGATAACGCAATGTTGACGGAACGCAAAAGGGGGGAAAACTAAACTCTAGGAACTCTAAAACTCTAAAAACTAGGCACTCTAAAGCGCGGGAAGTGCAGCGCCCGGACCGTCTGTGGCGTGCACATAACAGAGACGTGTGATGGCTGAGCGAGAAATCCCACCGGCACCCTCTGCATTAAAAGCTAGCGTATGGAAGCACTTCTATGAAGTTGAAGGGGGAAATGACTTGGACAAGAGCCACACTATATGCAAGTTGTGTCAAACTAAACTAAAATATTTTCGAAACACGACAAACATGAGAAACCATATTACACGTTTCCAACGATCGGTTGTACCGTTACCGCTGGCCAACCAGAGGACCACAAACTCAATCGCAAATTTAATGGTCAAGGATTTGCGTCCGTATTCTCTGCAGATGTTAATTTCATAAAAGCTGTTTTCGATTGTGGTATACAGCAAAAAACTTGTCTGTGCTCAGGATTTAGTTTTAAGTCATAAGTCTTAGACTATTATTTATTTGTGTATAACAGCAGCTGTATGTTAGCTACTAGTTATTCAGAATATGCTGAAGTCCACAAGCATTACTTTTGTATGAGAGCTGCTGCTACAGAATTCTATATTTTTGTATTAAAACTGTGATTTTGGTGCAGCAAAATGTTAATTTTATTGTCTGAAGGATTATATTGCACATAATAGGAGGTTATAACTTTATGTTAGTGATTCAGAATATGCTGAAGTCTGTATTAATTTACAACAAGGATGCTGATACAGACACACTTCCTGTTGGTTTTTTGCAATGTTGGGATATATTCTGGCAAATGTAACCTTCCTGTTGACTTGTAAAATCACTTCCATTTGTTTTATTAATAAAATATATTGGAAGTAAATTCATTATGGCTCATTACAAATACTTTGCTTTAAAAGTACCAAGTGAGAAAAAAGAAAATCTGTATTAAAAAAAAGATAATCGTTTTATCATTGCATCGCAGCCCTCTGAATCGTAATCGAATCGAATCGTGAGGTGCCTAGAGATTCCCACCCCTAATTGTGCATCATTCTGCAGTGCATATTAGTCTATAACATCTCTTTTGTCTTTGCAATATATATCAAAATATAATTTGCTATGCATCTGAATCAACTTTCCTGTTTGGATATCATCATTAATGCCTCGGCATCTCACCTCCAACTACCTGACTGCATGTAACATCCACTTATTACAATCCCATCAATTTTCAATAGATAAAATCAAGTTTGTTTTAAAATATGTTTCCTTCAGAAAACGTATTCCTTCCGATTGACTTTGACAAGAGTGAAATATGAGGCCTGGCTGGAGACAAGTGCATAAAAGCTCAGGATCTGATATTCGCAGTATTCTCTCAGCAAAACTTTCATCCACATAAACAATAAAGGGTTAGTTCAAAATTAAAGTACATTTTTATTTACTCACCCTCAAGCCATCCTAGGTGTATATGACTTTCTTCTTTCAGCCAAACACAATTATATAAAAAAAATCCAAGCTTTATAATGGGAGTGAATAGTAACTGAGATTTTGAAGCCCAAAAAAGTGCATCCATCCATCATAAAAGCACTCCAACTCCAGGGGGTTAATAAAGGTCCTCTGAAGTATGTTAAAAGATACAGTACAACTTATTGAAACGCTCAATCAGTGTTTCAACTGCGGAAAGACATCAATAAAACAGCTTGTGAACGCCACGTAAGGTCACATTAACCTCAGAAAAACCATATTCAGTGTCCATAAACTCGCTAGACGGCTAAAAGATAATTTTGCTAAATATGTGCACCATAATTCTTAATGTTCTTCAATATTTAATGCATGTTTGAATAAATCAGTCAAGTTTTAATGACAGCCACCATTTAAATGTTTATATTTCAAAAAAGATCTGGAGTAGAAATATAATTATGTAATTGTAAAGTTTTATAACTTTATTATAAAAAAACTTCCTTGAGTAGTTTACAGCAGTAGTTGAGTTTTTTTTCTTTGAGATAATTTGCCATGTACTGTATCTAATATATATCCACAATAATCGATAGCGAATCTAATCGAATTGAATCGTGAAATTTGTGTCCATACCCAGCCCTAGTTTATAAAGTTATAAATATGGATATTTTCTTACACAAACGCATGGCTTCGCTTCAGAAGGCCTGTATTAACACCTAGAGCCGTATGGATACTTTTATGATGGATGGATGTGCTTTTTTGGGCTTCAAAATCAGTGACGTTACCATTCACTCCCATTATAAAGCTTGGAAGAGCCAGGATATTTTTTAATATAACTCTGATTGTGTTTGGCTGAAAGAAGAAAGTCATACACCTAGAGGGTGAGTAAATTATGGGATAATTTTCATCTTTGGATGAGCCTTAAATGGTGATGTTTTTTGCAATGCTTTGATTGACAAAAACTTGTGGTGGTTAAGATTTATGTTTCCTCTATGTCATAAATCAATGCCTTTTTTTTATAAAGCTTTGTGCAATGTGACATGTTATTAGAAGGAACTGGATATTTGATAAATGAAACCCGATTAGTATCATATCCATAGTCAGGCAGCATGGATGTACTCCTCCACCCAGTATTGATCAGCTGTGAGGTCTGATAAACAGCAGCAACCTTCCCCTGCTCTCTATCTTCTCACATCTCACATTCTCCTTTAAAACAGCCAAATGAAGCATTGTGAAAGCTGCGTGATCTTGTGTATCTTATAAATATTAGATTTTTTTTATTACTGGTCAATCAATATCATTTTAATGAAAGGAGGGTGCATACATGAGAATAAATACACTTCATTTCAAACAATATTTACTCAAAATTGACTCCGTTTTGACCAATCAACCAACTGGGAATGGTTATCAGCCGATGCCAAATGCTCTCAAAATGACAAAATATTCAGCTGCCTACACTATTATTATTACTATTAATAGAACAGAATGAACAATTAAAAAGAATATCTATAGTGTCAGACGATCAATCAGCTATTATTTCACCTTCTAAAAGATTATCGGACAATGCGGCTCACTTGGACGAAGTAGCAAAGAACTTAAAAGGTTTTCATTTCTAACAGTCAATGGATAAAAGTTTTTTTTTCTTTTTTTTGAGAGATTGAATGTTGAATATGAGTGAATATTGTTTCAAATAAGTATTTATTAGATTGTGTAATATTAATTAAATATATCTGATATAATTTTTTTTTTAATTATATAATCGGTTAGGCCATTTTTTTCTTTTTTTTTGAGAGATTGAATGTGGAATATGAGTGAATATTGTTTCAAATAAGTATTTATTAGATTGTGTAATATTAATTAAATATATCTGATATTAATTTAAAAAAAATTATATAATCGGTTAGGTCATTTTTTTCTTTTTTTTGAGAGATTGAATGTGGAATATGAGTGAATATTGTTTCAAATAAGTATTTATTAGATTGTGTAATATTAATTAAATATATCTGATATAATTTTTTTTTAAATTATATAATCGGTTAGGCCATTTTTTTCTTTTTTTTTGAGAGATTGAATGTGGAATATGAGTGAATATTGTTTCAAATAAGTATTTATTAGATTGTGTAATATTAATTAAATATATCTGATATAATTTTTTTTTAAATTATATAATCGGTTAGGTCATTTTTTTCTTTTTTTTTGAGAGATTGAACGTTGAATATGAGTGAATATTGTTTCAAATAAGTATTTATTAGATTGTGTAATATTAATTAAATATATCTGATATAATTTTTTTTTTAATTATATAATCGGTTAGGCCATTTTTTTCTTTTTTTTTGAGAGATTGAATGTGGAATATGAGTGAATATTGTTTCAAATAAGTATTTATTAGATTGTGTATTAATTAAATATATCTGCTATAATTTTTTTTTAAATTATATAATCGGTTAGGTCATTTTTTTCTTTTTTTTGAGAGATTAAACGTTGAATATGAGTGAATATTGTTTCAAATAAGTATTTATTAGATTGTGTATTAATTAAATATATCTGCTATAATTTTTTTTTAAATTATATAATCGGTTAGATCATTTTTTTCTTTTTTTGAGAGATTAAACGTTGAATATGAGTGAATATTGTTTCAAATAAGTATTTATTAGATTGTGTAATATTAATTAAATGTTAGTCATTAGCCATGATTATTCTGAATTATATCAACATTTGCCTGTCAACCATCAACCAGCCTAGAAACCACATTTAAGTAAAAAAAAAAAAAGGATTCTTAATATAATTATAGCAATTTTGATGTTTGTCACTGTAGGCTAATATTGGTCCGCCCATTTGAAACACCATATCGGTCACCACTTATTGCCTGTGTAAACAAAGAACATATTCTGTCTTTTCACAATTAAACTATGATTATTTTGTACTTCAAAACACAACAATGATTCCCAAGTGGATAAACTAGCATGATAAACGAGTAAATTCATAGGAGAGACGATCACAACAACACTAGCGCTGGAGTTCAGACTTCAGCCAGCGCGCGATGTCACGCCACAGGAATTCACTGGCCCAGAGAACCAACAAAACATTTAATAACGTCAAAAAAAAAACGACGACCACAAAGAGATTAAACCAGCACTGTGTACACAACCGCGACGATTAGCTTATATCTGGATTTGGCTGTTCATCTGACAAAAACTCGATTTAAAATGTCCGCCCGAAAATCCCCTCAAGTACGCAACAAACTTACTACAGTGTCACTCGATCCATATCGTGCAATATCCAATAAAACGCCACACACAGCAGTCAAATCTACAAAAGCGATATTAAACAAGATGATTTTCTTACCTTGGCTTGAAGGTAGGGGTAATAGTAGGTATATTGGGGGTACATCTGCCTCCACACCTTGCCCATGAAGATTAGCGGTAAATTTAGTCGTGGATGTCACTACTGTCAGACCTGAAACCCGGAGAAAATCAACACCGACTGCTGCTGTCGACGTCCAAACGCGGAGACTGGTGCTGAGGTGGGCGGTGGAGCTGCAGTGGAGCAGAGCAGAGCAAAACAGCCACCCTCCGGTGAACTCAAACTCTGCTGGAAAGTCTGCAACACAGACTCACACACCAACCAAACGCTGTGCATTTAAAGCACCAGAGTAAGAATATGAATATCCTGTGATGAATGTCTTCTATTAAGTGCTGTTCTTGAATTGTTAACGATTATCTTTCGTCAAATGTGTGATGTGATAAATTTGACTTTGTTTATGAGCCAAATAAGGGATTAGCCATGATTATTCTGAATTATAACATATCAACATTTGCCTTTCAACCATCCACCAGCCTAGATATCTGCACTGGAAACCACATTTAAGTAATGTCTGAGGGTGGGTTTCACCTTAAATTCTTAGTCACCATGAAATCAAATTTTATAACGTTTTTTTTATGGAATATTTCAGTATTTATTATAAATGACTTAGGCCTATTCTTACACATCCCCAGTCCCCATGAAATATTTTGTTTTGCTTTTAGTATGAATATGTTAGGCTTACTTTGTTATCTATAAGCTAGTGTGCGCCAAAACAATGACAAAATCCACATTTAGAAAATATATATAGTGTCGGTCCAGAGACATGATAGCACAGATCATGTGATCGAGACGGCGCAGAGAAACGACAGCACAGAGCGGATCATGTGATTGAGACGGTACAGAGACACGATAGCACAGAGCGGATCATGTGATCGAGACGGTACAGAGACACGAGAGCACAGAACGGATCATGTGATCGAGACGGTACAGAGACACGACAGCACAGAGCGGATCATGTGATCGAGACGGTACAGAGACACGATAGCACAGAGCGGATCATGTGATCGAGACGGTCCAGAGACACGACAGCACAGAGCGGATCATGTGATCGAGACGGTACAGAGACACGAGAGCACAGAGCGGATCATGTGATCGAGACGGTACAGAGACACGACAGCACAGAGCGGATCATGTGATCGAGACGGTACAGAGACACGATAGCACAGAGCGGATCATGTGATCGAGACGGTACAGAGACACGAGAGCACAGAGCGGATCATGTGATCGAGACGGTACAGAGACACGAGAGCACAGAGCGGATCATGTGATCGAGACGGTACAGAGACACGACAGCACAGAGCGGATCATGTGATCGAGACGGTACAGAGACACGAGAGCACAGAGCGGATCATGTGATCGAGACGGTACAGAGACACGATAGCACAGAGCGGATCATGTGATCGAGACGGTACAGAGACACGACAGCACAGAGCGGATCATGTGATCGAGTCGGTCCAGAGACACGATAGCACAGAGCGGATCATGTGATCGAGACGGTACAGAGACACGATAGCACAGAGCGGATCATGTGATCGAGACGGTACAGAGACACGATAGCACAGAGCGGATCATGTGATCGAGACGGTACAGAGACACGAGAGCACAGAACGGATCATGTGATCGAGACGGTACAGAGACACGACAGCACAGAGCGGATCATGTGATCGAGACGGTACAGAGACACGAGAGCACAGAACGGATCATGTGATCGAGTCGGTCCAGAGACACGACAGCACAGAGCGGATCATGTGATCGAGACGGTACAGAGACACGACAGCACAGAGCGGATCATGTGATCGAGACGGTACAGAGACACGACAGCACAGAGCGGATCATGTGATCGAGATGGTACAGAGACCAATGACAAAATCCACATTTAGAAAATATATATAGTGTCGGTCCAGAGACACGATAGCACAGATCATGTGATCGAGTCGGCGCAGAGACACGATAGCACAGAGCGAATCATGTGATCGAGGCGGTACAGAGACACAATAGCACAGAGCGGATCATGTGATCGATTCGGTACAGAGACACGATAGCACAGAGCAGATCATGTGATCGAGTCGGCGCAGAGACACGACAGCACAGAGCGGATCATGTGATCGAGACGTTACAGAGACACGATAGCACAGAGCGGATCATGTGATCGAGACGGTACAGAGACACGACAGCACAGAGCGGATCATGTGATCGAGTTGGTCCAGAGACACGACAGCACAAAGAGGATCATGTGATCGAGTCGGTCCAGAGACACGACAGCACAGAGCGGATCATGTGATCGAGTCGGTCCAGAGACACGACAGCACAGAGAGGATCATGTGAACGAGTCGGTCCAGAGACACGACAGCACAGAGCGGATCATGTGATCGAGTCGGTACAGAGACACGATAGCACAGAGCGGATCATGTGATCGAGTCGGTCCAGAGACACGATAGCACAGAGCGGATCATGTGATCGAGTCGGTCCAGAGACACAATAGCACAGAGCGAATCATGTGATCGAGGCGGTACAGAGACACAATAGCACAGAGCAGATCATGTGATCGAGTCGGCGCAGAGACACGACAGCACAGAGCGGATCATGTGATCGAGACGTTACAGAGACACGATAGCACAGAGCGGATCATGTGATCGAGACGGTACAGAGACACGACAGCACAGAGCGGATCATGTGATCGAGTTGGTCCAGAGACACGACAGCACAAAGAGGATCATGTGATCGAGACGTCCAGAGACACGACAGCACAGAGCGGATCATGTGATCGAGTTGGTCCAGAGACACGACAGCACAGAGAGGATCATGTGAACGAGTCGGTCCAGAGACACGACAGCACAGAGCGGATCATGTGATCGAGTCGGTACAGAGACACGATAGCACAGAGCGGATCATGTGATCGAGTCGGTCCAGAGACACGATAGCACAGAGCGGATCATGTGATCGAGACGGTACAGAGACACGACAGCACAGAGCGGATCATGTGATCGAGTCGGTCCAGAGACACGACAGCACAGAGCGGATCATGTGATCGAGACGGTACAGAGACACGACAGCACAGAGCGGATCATGTGATCGAGATGGTACAGAGACCAATGACAAAATCCACATTTAGAAAATATATATAGTGTCGGTCCAGAGACACGATAGCACAGATCATGTGATCGAGTCGGCGCAGAGACACGATAGCACAGAGCGAATCATGTGATCGAGTCGGCGCAGAGACACGATAGCACAGAGCGAATCATGTGATCGAGGCGGTACAGAGACACAATAGCACAGAGCGGATCATGTGATCGATTCGGTACAGAGACACGATAGCACAGAGCAGATCATGTGATCGAGTCGGCGCAGAGACACGACAGCACAGAGCGGATCATGTGATCGAGACGTTACAGAGACACGATAGCACAGAGCGGATCATGTGATCGAGACGGTACAGAGACACGACAGCACAGAGCGGATCATGTGATCGAGTTGGTCCAGAGACACGACAGCACAAAGAGGATCATGTGATCGAGTCGGTCCAGAGACACGACAGCACAGAGCGGATCATGTGATCGAGTTGGTCCAGAGACACGACAGCACAGAGAGGATCATGTGAACGAGTCGGTCCAGAGACACGACAGCACAGAGCGGATCATGTGATCGAGTCGGTACAGAGACACGATAGCACAGAGCGGATCATGTGATCGAGTCGGTCCAGAGACACGATAGCACAGAGCGGATCATGTGATCGAGTCGGTCCAGAGACACAATAGCACAGAGCGAATCATGTGATCGAGGCGGTACAGAGACACAATAGCACAGAGCAGATCATGTGATCGAGTCGGCGCAGAGACACGACAGCACAGAGCGGATCATGTGATCGAGACGTTACAGAGACACGATAGCACAGAGCGGATCATGTGATCGAGACGGTACAGAGACACGACAGCACAGAGCAGATCATGTGATCGAGTTGGTCCAGAGACACGACAGCACAAAGAGGATCATGTGATCGAGACGTCCAGAGACACGACAGCACAGAGCGGATCATGTGATCGAGTTGGTCCAGAGACACGACAGCACAGAGAGGATCATGTGAACGAGTCGGTCCAGAGACACGACAGCACAGAGCGGATCATGTGATCGAGTCGGTACAGAGACACGATAGCACAGAGCGGATCATGTGATCGAGTCGGTACAGAGACACGATAGCACAGAGCGGATCATGTGATCGAGTCGGCGTAGAGACACGACAGCACAGAGCGGATCATGTGATCGAGTCGGTACAGAGACACGATAGCACAGAGCGGATCATGTGATCGAGACGGTACAGAGACACGATAGCACAGAGCGGATCATGTGATCGAGACGGTCCAGAGACACGATAGCACAGAGCGGATCATGTGATCGAGATGGTCCAGAGACACGAGAGCACAGAGCGGATCATGTGATCGAGACGGTCCAGAGACAAAACAGCACAGAGCGGATCATGTGATCGAGACGGTCCAGAGAAACGATAGCACAGAGCGGATCATGTGATCGAGTCAGTACAGAGACACGATAGCACAGAGCAGATCATGTGATCAAGTCGGCCCAGAGACACGATAGCACAGAGCGGATCATGTGATCGAGACGGTCCAGAGACACGATAGCACAGAGCGGATCATGTGAACGAGTCAGTACAGAGACACGATAGCACAAATTTTGCAATGTTTTGTCGGGGCTGAACGCAGCCTAGGAAACATATATCGGACCCGTTTGAATTCTGCACAGAATGCTGTATTTTGAAGCGATATGGAGGAGATTAGGAGGAGAAACGGTTAGAGTTTAGGAGGAAACTGGGGCTTTACCGAGCTCAACGGCTCTGGCCGAGCTGAGAGATCGACCAATTACATGAGAGAATTACATGACCAATCGCAAAGCACAACCACTCAACCCGAGACACTTGTTCACACTGCAGTGAGATAGATCCATATCAGGCATGGTAAAACATGGTACTCGCGGTAAATCAAGAAAACCAGATTTAAACAATAAGACTAACTGTGTTGAGCTGGAGAGCAATGATTCGTTTTCTGTTGATGAATGTCTCCAAACAGTTGCTCACCTGTATGATAAAACACATATTGCATCTTTGGTGTTTCCATGGTTTCTACAAAATAAAACTGAAAATCGAGGGTAACGCACGGACACAGTCCATGTCCTGGTTAAAATTGCTTATTTCTCTGGCTTTAAACATTCTTGGAAAAATTTGTATATAACAGTTCTAGTGGTTTTTGGATATTTTAATCCAATAATCTTACATATTGTGCCTTTAACACGATTTTACAAACATGATTGCTTGATTTTGAATACCGGTGAATTATTTAAAATTCCACAAGTGATATAATACTCTATGCAAACAGGGTTAAATGCTGCTTTAGCAACATTTTGCAGGCCTCTAGTTTGGAGTCCAGCCAGATGCTCATGTGAGTGATGCTTCCTGTTGAGCTTCAGGAGACAGGAAGCATCATGCATGTCTAAGCGCCCTGTGAAGAAGGGTTGGACCAAAGCCTGCTGTAAAAAGCCAAAGCCTCCAGCGAGCGAGCGAGTGCAAGATCTTAATCCCCTTAAATCTAGACGCCAGAGAGAGAAAGAGAAGCTAGTCATATAATTAGGCACATTATATACCTGAAATTGAATGTTTCAATGAATAGCTGTCCCTTTCCAAGTTTATATGTGACTATTGTCTCAATTGCCTTGCTATTAGTCTCAGACGGCACTCCCACAAGTCTGATGCATATTGCACAAACAAACGTGACATTTTATTACTTAAAACTTAAGTGCAAACTTCTATTAAACTTGCATTAAACCGCCTCAGAACAGCTCCTCATTTTGCATGCATGCTGAATGGGCAGTAATCACAGAACGAGACGCAATGTCATCCTGTATGATGCGTGGGAAGGGCCTCTTCAGGTCACCTCGTGTTTTTTGTGCTTGTCCTGCCCAATTCATTACCCGCTGTTCCTCTGCCCTGATACCAACTTCCAGATGGAGCTGCATGACATTCTCATTTATCATAGAAAAAACACTCATTCCTGGGGTTAAGACAAAACACACAGACTCTATACATTCATTTATAGTGATTTAACAAGAAATTATGAGATGCACAGGAAAAGGCAAGAGGAAACCCCAAAATAAACTGCATAACAAACACAATCACATGGGTATGAATATTCTAGACACTGAAAACAAACAGGGAACAAAGACATCATATGATCCCAATACAAGGTCTTCAAAATAAAAGTTTTACATGAACACCACCAACATAAAAACAAAACACTGCATTATTTAAAAAAAAATGTTCAGCCATATTCAGTAATAATTTTGCATACTTTCAGGCCTGTGTACTTTGTGGTAATGTTAATAGGTTTCACTGTAGGACTTTTTTGCTGATTTTGGTGCTTTTTTTGGTTCAGCACATGATGTAAAGTGTGAAATCTGAGTGCTGAAGTCAAATCAGTTGAGAGCCACTGAGCTAAATGAATTAATACACATCTAAATGTAAGTTTAAATGCATTTTACTGCTCAAAAGTTGCTTGTAACTCAGACTCAGTTCTCAGTTATTTCTAAAAGTTACTTAGGAGAAACCAAAATAGACCCAGATGAGATAGCATACAGTAAAAGAGTATAGACGTCAAATAAATGTGGATGACGTAACTTAATGTAAGGGTTATGTTTTGTTCTGTTCTGTTGGTTCATTGTGTTTCGGTTTGGTTCTGTTCCCTGCCATTTGTATGTTGACCTATGCTGCGTCCCAGTTACTACGCCCTAAAAGTATGTACTCTTTTTGTGAAGAAAATGTACATACTTTTGAGTGTGTAGCAGAAGAGTAGGCTTTCTTTAACGGACAGCTCTGTTGCTTAGTTACGTGCATCCTGTCACCGTTTAAACTGCCCTGTCAATCATCTTGTCACAGTTAAAATCCTCCACATTCAATTTAATTAAATTTCCCACCAGAGAAATGTAGTAGCACGTTGATCACGTGGGTCTTTCATGCGGAGACTCTCCTCATTGCAATTTAAATATAATGATGCATTCAAAAGTTAATGACCAAATGTATGTTTACAAAAGTACACAATGCTGCTGTAGATGAAATATAATGTGGATAACTTTTTTCGTCAGGTTAGATACTGATTATTAATCACTAAAACCCCTTTATCTAAACCTTTCTACGTCCGCAATGTTTGTAGTTCTAATTGAATCCTCGTGCGCAATGGGTTGTGGACAATATTAGCTGTCAGAGTGTGTATCGATCTGTACTTCAGATTTTAACCGGAAAAAGTAGACCATCCAGGTATCTTTGGAATACTCATTTCAACATACTACGATTTGGGACACTAATTCTAATTTCGAACCTTATTTAGGACGGATAGTAGGCCTATGCGAATTGGGACGCAGCACTATTTTCCTAGTGTGTGCCAGTTAGTCACTAATTAAGTTCACCTGTTGTTCATTTAGTTTCCCATGGCTTCGCAATAGAAGGCCTTTATTAACCCCCTGGAGTCGTGTGGATTACTTTTATGATGGGTGGATGCACTTCTTTGGGCTTCAAAATCTCAGTTACCATTCACTGCCATTATAAAGCTCATGTAGGATTGAAAATAATCAAAGATATTTGATATTTGCAATTGAACAAAGACATACTGCTTTACTGTTTTCAACCCCCATCTTTCTTATCAGAAGGGCCATTTGGAATTCCTAAAGACAAAGAGATTCTGAAGGCCTGTAGGCCAAAGGTGTGCCACCCCTTAAGTACAGTGGGGCAAGTTTGGTCTGATTGGTCAGTTTGAATGACTCACAATAGGGTTTGAGTTACATGGTCAAGGAAGTATAAAAGAAGGTTGTAACTTGCTCTCGGGGGCCTTTTGATTCTCTGCTCTCTTCTTCTATTCTCTGTCTCTCTCTCTTCTTGGGGGCCTTCTCTTTGGCTCTTCTCTTCTTTGCTCTCTTCTTCTCTGTCTCTTTTGCTCTCTCTCTCCTTCTCTCTAGTAGTATGTTCTCTCCTTTCTATCCCTCAGGTAACATTCTATTCATGCTGGGTACGATTAATGGTATAAGTTTTTATCATCTCATACATCTATTTTGTAACTACTTTAAGTGTAACCATAACCAGATTTTGTCATTAAATTCTTTCAATTATAAATGATTGCTAACTAGTTTTGATTTGGTATTGACTTCGAAGTGCTTCCTATTGCAATACAATATAGTCACAGTATAGCAACGCTCTCCCACATATTTAGCTATTGTAACTGCACTTATTTCCGTCGTTGGTATAAGTACAGTGGGTGGATATAGACGAGAAATGTACAGTTTTCTACCATCTTGCTCATAAAGTTTCTTTAGTCTTTCGGCAACCCTGCAGCCTGAACCACTGTAGGCGACCCACCCTTACACTCAGAAAAGCCAGGATATTTTTAATATAACTCCAATTGTGTTTGGCTGAAAAAAGAAAGTCATACACACCTAGGATGACTTGAGGGTGAGTAAATCATGGGCTAATTTTCATTTTTGGGTGAATTAACCCTTTAACCCCTGTGTATTTAAACCTTGAGTTCTGTCTGTTCTTTGTTCCATGTCGTCTATATTAACTTTGTGTTGGTTGCGTTATTTCGCGTATTCCTGTAATCGCCTACGTATTTCTGAATTGGATTTAATATTAAAGAAAGCTTTCGTTTTATTCCTCGTCTTTGTGCGCATCATTACAGCCACGTTTGTGACACGAAACCGTTTTCAACTAAAAGCAAAAAGCTTTTTATGAATTTTGGCCGTTCATTTACACGACAACAGCGTTTTGGGTGCCTGAAAACGCAAACCTTTGAAAACGGGTTTTAAAGTGCAAGTTACAAACTACAAAAATGTAAAATGTAAAGTAAAAAAACGGTGACGTCATGCGCATGCGTATACATGTTCTATAGACGTGTAGTGTTTCTTTAAAGAGTGACATTGCCATCTACTGGCCTGGCATGAATAATACCGGGTTTTTAGTCGTTTTCATAAATCTGTGTGAACGGGCATCGTTTTGACAATGTTGTCGTCTGTAGCCTACAAGAAAAATACAAAGGAAAAAACGTTTTTAATACGCCGTTGTTGTGTAAACATACCCTTAGAAAATTAGTTGGTATTGGAAAAATTTAATGAAAAATTTTGATTACATATTAAGATCTCTTGACTTTTGATCTTTGGTGAATCTGAGAACAGATCTCTTTTCAAACTCTAGAGACAATATGACATTACTAGGATGTTTTTCTCAGAGGAACTTATGCAAATGTCTTGATCTGATATTCATTTAGTCTCACTCCTTGTTTTTGCACACCATATGCAAACCTCCCTTGATTTGGGAGCAAATGCAGGAAAATATTAAGTGTCAAGGTTCACATGAAGTAACGGCTCAGTGAACGCATGTGTTTCTGAGGACGTTCATTCTGCTGACCAGTGCTTTGTGTTGTCATGGCATTTTGCAGAGCTCTCATTCTTTAGCTTGTTTTTTCTCTTGTCCATCAACTCTGTGACCTTTGTGATGATGCAAGCTCATTGGTTAGACCGCTCCATAGGCCACACCCCCAGGAAGTTTAGAAAACAGCAGCAACATTTTGGAACAATAGAATGATGTCAGTGCATATAGCTGACTTAAGAATCTGTGACACACTTAAGATTCATGTGACAGGAAATGACCGTAGGAAAAATCTCAGAAGAAAGCACTGCTTGAGTTTCACTTTTTATTTTATTTATTATTTTTATGATCAGGGTTCCCATCCTTAGAAACAGTCAGATTCCAGAAGTAAAATTCTAAATTATTTTCTAAATAGAGAAAATAATTTTTATTGATATACTGTTTAACATTCAAGACAGATATGCCATGAGCTCTGAGGTTGGACAGTGATGACTTGCTTAGCCATAAGTCATTATTCAATTAAAAATTCCTAATCCTGAAGTGCAATCCACCAAACAGATGTCACCACTCCCATGAATCATTGTGAATGACATAATTGAGTCCATACACTGTTAAACTAAATATTTTGCAATAACATATTGTTTTTTTTTTTAAATAGCGCTTTTTACAATGCAGATTGTTTCAAAGCAGCTTCACAGTGTTAAACAGGAAAATAATGAACAGAATTTGATTCGGCTGTACAGCCGCTCTGGAGAAAACGGTGATGTCATCTAGCTCATTTCAATTATCATATATATTCAAGTAATGTAGTTGACATAGTTAATTTAGTTTAGTCATTAAATTTATTTGGATATTAATTAGAAAATTTAGTGTCCCCAACTGAGCAAGCCAGAGGCGACAGTGGCAAGGAACCAAAACTCCATCAGGTGTCCTAATGGAGAAAAATAAACCTTGGGAGAAACCAGGCTCAGTCGGGGTGCCAGTTCTCCTCTGGCCAATTAAACAAACAGTGTATGATTATTATTTTGGCAACCTTATAGGTCAGAAGTAATATTAGATCAGATTATTCGAAAGATCGGAGGCATCACGCCGGAGACAGGTTTATTGAGGATGACATGTCGATTAAACAATTATTAAATAGGAATATTCGAAAGATCGGAGTCATCACGCCAGGGATGGGTTTATGAGGATGCCATGTCGATGAGCAATTTCAGAGGGTAGACTAATTGACACGGTCTCTGCAGACATTTCAGGGATGCGTTGGTTATGTCCAGGCGCAGGTCCACCATCTGATCTGGGTACGGCCCGGATCCGTCTGACCTAGTTAGTGCAGCCTAACAATCATTTAATTGATTTGAATAAAATATAAATAAAAAATGTTTTATGTGTATGCCATAGTAAAGAGATGTGTTTTTAGATTTAAACTGACAGAGTGTGTCTGCTTCCCGAACAATGCCAGGAAGGCTGTTCCAGAGTTTGGGTGCTAAATAGGAAAAGGATCGACCGCCTGCAGTTGATTTGGATATTCTAGGTATTATCAACTGGCCAGAGTTTTGAGACCGCAATAGACGTGATGGAGTATAATGCGTTAAGAGCTCGCTCAAGTACTGGGGAGCTAAACCATTTAGTGCTTTGTAAGTAATAAGCAAGATTTTAAAATGTATGCCATGTTTAATAGGGAGCCAGTGCAGTGTTGACAGAACCGGGCTAATATGGTCATACTTCCTGGTTCTAGTAAGAACTCGAGCTGCTGCGTTTTGGACCAGCTGCAGTTTATTTATTAAGCGAGCAGGGCAACCAC
The DNA here is from genome assembly GCA_039654625.1 of Rhinogobio ventralis. Lineage (NCBI taxonomy): Eukaryota > Metazoa > Chordata > Actinopteri > Cypriniformes > Gobionidae > Rhinogobio > Rhinogobio ventralis. The sequence continues at coordinate 4,041,375 of CM077197.1, forward strand.
CCAGTAGAGCTATTAGTACTATTAATTAGTGACTGTAAATCAGTTGTTTTCTTGTATTTGATTGTCACTCACAGTGCTTCATTTTATTGCACTTTCACTCATTTTCATATAATTTTTGCTTCAAATCAAAGTTGTTAATAATCTCAGAGCTGATTGGTTTGATTTAAGACTCTTTAAAACTTTTTGGCCTGGTTTCACAGACAGGTCTTAGACTAAGCCAGGATTAGGCCTGAGTTCAATTAGGACATTTAAGTAGCTTTTATAAACATGCCTTAGGAAAAAACATTACTGGTCTGCGTATTGAGACAAAACAATGGCACTGCTATATTTTAAGATATGTTGCTTTCAGTTAAAACAGCTCAATAATGCATTTTAGTCTGGGACTAGACTTAAAGTCCCCCTGTAGTTAATCATTTTATCCCTTAAAACTCATCTTTGATCACCAAAATTACATATTTAAAAGGTTTTTTTTCCTGTGAAAAAAAATGATTCATGCCTTAAAATAGCTTAAATGTAACCTCCCGCTCTCTACAATGTCGGACACATAATGGTAATTAATATGATTAGCCTTTTGCTTGTTTACGTCATCAAACAGCTAATAATGTGTTGCTAATGTTACACAAACCATGTTCCCGTTCGGCATCTTAGAGCTTTGAACATCATTGAACGTCAGTGGAGAAAGGCATATAGTTCCTCATAACATCGTAATATACATCATATACATAATTCACCCGCTATATTGCTAAATGTGCCAGATTTTTCATATCAACAGAAAGATATACCAGGATAACCTGGCTTTTCTTGAGACTCACTGCTTTAGAGAATAGTTAATGATATGCTAAAGCCCGCCCCCCTCGTGACGTGATTGGATACAAGGTGACGTCAGAAACACCGTCTTTTTTTTTTTTTCACTGCAGTTTTAAGGAGAAAATACTCAGCAATGGTGTTGACTTATGAATTTGCACATGGTTTACCTGAAAGCATATTAAAAACACCACATAGACAACAACATTAAAAACTTGATTTTCTTCTTTAAGCCTTGTCTGTGAAACCGATGATTTAAATCCCTAAGAAGAAAAACAATGGTACAAAAAGTACCACATACTTGTTCAGCAACCTTGGTTGCATCAGTATTTCCCCCGTTCTGTTACGCTTTTTATCAGAGAATTTTAAAATGGTAATTTCCAGGCTGGGAAAAGTCATGGAAATTGGCTAAAACTTCATCTTGGATATGAATTTCTATGATGATGCATTTCTATTGTTGTGCACATCTCAAAAATATTTTTTAATGCAGTCTCAAATTACATTCATTTTCTAGTAATCACAAACTACTGGAAGAACATTTCTGCGGTCTGGGCTTTAGTTTGGACATGTTGGCACAGGATGCTTTAGAAATGACACAAAGAAGTGAAACTTCTGAGCAATATGATGCCAGTTGAGTCATCTCCAAAAATAGAGCATAAAATCCAAGCCAAATGACTAAGTTCCTTAAATGATTTTTTTTCTGTAGGTGTATGTTCAACTAAGTAACCTCTTTATTATTTTTTTCCCTTACCGAGGAGATCAGATTATTGGGGACAACTGGATTTTTACTAAATTCACCACCATGATTGGTTATGGTTGGTTGATATGTGGTTGCTAAAGTGGTTTCTAGTGTATGGTTTCCAAACCTGAAACATTAACACATGACTGCTCGCATTCACACGTCGATGTTCAGAAACTAACTAGATATTATTATTCCTAAACAGCGGGAGAACTAGTGAACATTCTCTGGGCTCATCCTGTGCTCCGTGAAATGTGATCTCCGAGTGTTCGCTCTGCATTCCTGAGCAAGATTCCTCATTACGTCTCCCTCCCACGGGACGCCCGGCTCTCAGCCGTGCCCTTTGTCTGATCCCAGACCTACAGCAGTCTGTTTATTCTGCGGTCTCTGAGACATGTGGGGGAAAACAACTGATGTGACAAAGATTTACCAGCACCGGCATGTCAGTGTGTCATTCTGCATCTCTCTGACTGTGTCCGTAAAGAGGGAACAAGAGAGAAAGACAAGAGAAACAAAGAGACCGAGACCCTCTGCATTTCTCAATGGCCGATGCTAACATTTACAGACATAACTAGATTATAGTACTGATATAAAACAAAAAGTACAATTTTTTATTTTTTTACTCACAATTTACTAATTTTGTATTATCCATTACACGAAAAGGTATTGAACAATTTATCGGCCAATATATCAGACTAAATATTATATGTCACTATAGATATTTTTGTTTTATTTTACTTTATTATTATTTTTTGTAAACTAATGTTTATTATCACTATTATTTAGCCTATTTAGGTTATTTGTCATATTATTTATTTATTTAATATAACTTTTTTAATTAATCTGAATTTGGTAATTGCTGCTTTTTATAGTTGTGCTGTTTTTACTTCATTTTATTTAAAAAAAAATATATATATATATATATATATATTGCATTATTTTGGCCCAGAGTTTCACAATTTTATATAAAGCAGACAGGATCTGCACATGTAAACCTGTGAAACTCTGGGCCTAAAATATAAATAATGCAATATACACCAATCAGGCATAACATTATGACCACTGACAGGTGAAGTGAATAACACTGATTATCTCTTCATCACGGCACCTGTTAGTGGGTGGGATATATTAGGCAGCAAGTGAACATTTTGTCCTCAAAGTTGATGTGTTAGAAGCAGGAAAAAGTGGTCCAAGGAAGGAACAGTGGTGAACCGGCGACAGGGTCATGGGCGGCCAAGGCTCATTGATGCACGTGGGGAGTGAAGGCTGGCCCGTGTGGTCCGATCAAACAGACGAGCTACTGTAGCTCAAATTGCTCAAGAAGTTAATGCTGGTTCTGATAGAAAGGTGTCAGAATACACATTGCATTGCAGTTTGTTGTGTATGGGGCTGCATAGCTGCAGACCAGTCAGGGTGCCCATGCTGACCCCCGTCCACCGCCGAAAGTGCCAACAGTGGCACGTGAGCATCAGAACTGGACCACGGAGCAATGGAAGAAGGTGGAAGAATATATATAAAAGAAATAAAAACTGAATTATAAGATTAAACAACAATAGTGAGCATTGCAAGAGCAAGGAAATAAGTAAAATAAAACATAATATAAAATATAAAAACAAAATGACATGAATAATAATAAAATTGATATATGAACCAAATATTAAATGATAAATCAAATGACAACCACATAAATGACTAATGATTATAAATGTTTATAAAATTGAATCATATAAAAAAAAAAACAATGTAAACGATGTGTGGTTTCTCTCTTAAAGTGACACACACACAGGTCGCTACGTTCAAAAAATCTTACGTTTTTTTTCTTCAAAATGTATGCATTTCAATTAATAGTAAAATTCCATCAAATTGAATTGAATAATCCTTAAATATTATGAATTTAAAAATGTAAATAAGTAAAAAAAAAACAGAGCTTAATAAAAAATTTAGTAAAACATTTTCATTTTTTTTTTATTTAAGAATATGAATGACATAAACTAAATGGTCCATTCCCTGGTTCCATTAAGATTTACACAAAATGTTTTATTAAGCTCTATTTTTTTTTACTCATTTAAAATTCTTTTCTATTCTATTCAATTCAATCTGATAGAATTTTACTATTAATTGAAATGCGTAAATATTGAAAAAAGGAGTGTATTGAGAACCCTCTGATCCTTCAGTGACCCTTTGCTAACACTCATGTCATCTCTGTCCCACATCCACAACTTCAAAGGAACGTATAATCGTTACACTGACGAGGACACAAAAAAAACTCTGAGTCACACTGAGATCGATACATTAATGAGGGTTTTTCTCACTGAAACTATAAAACTACTGTAGAGTAATTGGATCCGCTTTAGAGATCTGTAGTGTTCAGTGATGTCTCCATGTGTGAATAAATAAGATTTCCCCTGGAAAATACCTATGAGCAATTATAGCTGGTTCGTCATCACCTGACCAGGCACTTGAGAACGATCCTGTCAAACATGATATCCTACAGAGTATAAATTCAGCTGGACGGGCAAAAAAATGCATGTCAAAGAAATGTGACACGTAGATGTCAAGTGGTGAGAACTGGTGATCTCAGGTTGTGGTTTACCAACACATGCAGCCACTGAGACTTCAGAAAAAAAACACTGTGTGGCAAAGGGTACAAATAAACGTTGTGATTTGCATGGTAGAGTTTTATGAAATATGTCCAACACAACTGCCTTTCATCAACTCACTAGTCTTTAGTTTCCAGAGCAGAAAGTGCTGAGAGATGCTGCTTTTGTGAGTTTCTACAAATCAGGCTAAACAAGGGCAGTAACACAGTCTGTGACACACACACACACACACACACCTCCTGCTTAATTACAGGGAAGTGAGTGTTAGTGTGACTATGTAAGTGTGTGTGATTAAAGCACACGGCTGTGACCTAAAAGAAGGGTGCGGGAACGCTGTGGATGACAGGGCAAAGACACTTGACAGGGAAACAGCAGCGTGGTCTGGCCAGCGGGCAGATGGCCGTGTTTGTTTGCAGTTAAATCATGGCATGCTGAGAGGTCGGCTGTCAGATCGATTGGGAAGCTGCCGTTGGGTGGAGGAGAGCATTGTGTTCATGAAGGAGTTTAGTGATATTTCCCAAATGCATTGATATCTACTCACTCATAACAGCAACTTAGATGATTCTTTCATAGTTTGTGTTTTGATTATTGCTTAGTCATTATGCCTTATAATCAAGATTAAAAAGGTCAGCATTTTTGGGTCTAACAAAACCCATATTGATACACTGAAGTTCTACTTCATAATGAAACAGCTGCATCACAATGTAATGTTAAACATGATTTGAAGTGCCGGTGTTTATCTGGAAACCCAGCCCAGCTTCAAGCAGAAGAACATGCAATTCAATTTTCATTTGTGAAAAAGCAGTGTTACTTCAGATAAAGAATGAAAAACTCATGTTCCTCCAAAATTGTAATCCTTTTTGCGCTCCACAAACAAAAAATAACAGCATGGCCTTGTAACAACATGAGTAAATATTTACTATTAAATATTATATTTACATTTCTACTCTGTAATAAATAAATGATGCAATTTATTTAAACCATCTTTATTGCATGTTTCATACTGGCAGTATAGTCAGACTATTTATTTGTTTGTTTGTGTGACCCACATACATTCAAATATTTTTCTATTTAATATTTTCTCAAAAAACAATGCGTGCAATATTATCATATCTTGCAATATTCATAGCACAGAAACAAACATTATGCTTATGTTACCTTTATAATATATTGCATATTTCTTATATTATTTAGAAAGAGAAAGAGTATTTATTAAATATAATGTATATTTTATTTACTGTATATAAATATGAATATATATATAATTTTTTGTAGAGTATTTAATAAATATAATGTATATTACATTTACATTTATTTATATATATATATATATATATATATATATATATATATATATATATATATATATATATATATATATATATATACAGTAAATATAATATGTATTATATTTAATAAATACTCTTTCTCTTTCTAAATAATCTATAAATATGCAATATATTATAAACGTGTGTCAACATATGCATAATGTATTGCACACATTGTCTTAAATATTAAATAGGAAAATTATTTTAGTATATGTGGGTCACATAAATAAATAAATACACTCACACACATACATATATATATATATATATATATATATATATATATATATATTTATACACTCACCTAAAGGATTATTAGGAACACCTGTTCAATTTCTCATTAATGCAATTATCTAATCAACCAATCACATGGCAGTTGCTTCAATGCATTTAGGGGTGTGGTCCTGGTCAAGACAATCTCCTGAACTCCAAACTGAATGTCAGAATGGGAAAGAAAGGTGATTTAAGCAATTTTGAGCGTGGCATGGTTGTTGGTGCCAGACGGGCCGGTCTGAGTATTTCACAATCTGCTCAGTTACTGGGATTTTCACGCACAACCATTTCTAGAGTTTACAAAGAATGGTGTGAAAAGGGAAAAACATCCAGTATGCGGCAGTCCTGTGGGCGAAAATGCCTTGTTGATGCTAGAGGTCAGAGGAGAATGGGCCGACTGATTCAAGCTGATAGAAGAGCAACTTTGACTGAAATAACCACTCGTTACAACCGAGGTATGCAGCAAAGCATTTGTGAAGCCACAACACGCACAACCTTGAGGCGGATGGGCTACAACAGCAGAAGACCCCACCGGGTACCACTCATCTCCACTACAAATAGGAAAAAGAGGCTACAATTTGCACGAGCTCACCAAAATTGGACAGTTGAAGACTGGAAAAATGTTGCCTGGTCTGATGAGTCTCGATTTCTGTTGAGACATTCAGATGGTAGAGTCAGAATTTGGCGTAAACAGAATGAGAACATGGATCCATAATGCATTGTTACCACTGTGCAGGCTGGTGGTGGTGGTGTAATGGTGTGGGGGATGTTTTCTTGGCACACTTTAGGCCCCTTAGTGCCAATTGGGCATCGTTTAAATGCCACAGCCTACCTGAGCATGTCCATCCCTTTATGACCACCATGTACCCATCCTCTGATGGCTACTTCCAGCAGGATAATGCACCATGTCACAAAGCTCCAATCATTTCAAATTGGTTTCTTGAACATGACAATGAGTTCACTGTACTAAAATGGCCCCCACAGTCACCAGATCTCAACCCAATAGAGCATCTTTGGGATGTGGTGGAACGGAAGCTTCGTGCCCTGGATGTGCATCCCACAAATCTCCATCAACTGCAAGATGCTATCCTATCAATATGGGCCAACATTTCTAAAGAATGCTGTCAGCACCTTGTTGAATCAATGCCACGTAGAATTAAGGCAGTTCTGAAGGCGAAAGGGGGTCAAACACAGTATTAGTATGGTGTTCCTAATAATCCTTTAGGTGAGTGTATATATATATACCTTGTGTTTAAATATTTATAATTATATATTAATATTTAGTTTTACTTGTATTTAATTGTGTTGTATATAATATGTATACAATCTTGCAGTTTTCCTATCACAGACACATAGTCCGTGTTGTTGTCATATTTAGGTGAACTGTCCCTCACTGGAAAGCATTTCTTCTTAATTAGAGTATATAGCCTATCGTCAGTGGTTTGAGTGGACAATATGTATGGATAGTTCCTCGAAGATTCTTGGCAGCCAGAAGACCATTACCTTTCACGGCAGATCTTAAAACGAGGCAGTCATAGTGATGTCATTCTGCCTCCAGCCTCTAGTCACAGCTTTCAGTACAGCTGTATTTCATTATGACATAAATTATACATAAATTACTGCATTATAGTAATGTGAATCTAATGAGAATCACCACTGAGATGAAAGTGGATTAACCTAAAAATGCTTAAACGTAAAACATCCATGCATTATAATAATGAGATTTTGTCATGAAACTCTCACAATGCAAACAAAAATCTTGATGGTCCTAAAAACAGGCATAATTTTCTTTATGCAAAATATGATTTCTTGTTTTTCTTCAAGGGGAAATGTGAGCTGGACATGTTCCTGACATGCTTTATTAAGGACAGAGGGGGGTGAATCTGTCTGTGTTTTAAAGCTCAGAACATGAAAACACACTTCAGAGGCTCATTTCATGCAAGATGCTTTTTATTGCCGGTTTTGTGAAGCCAAGTCCTGGCTTTTATCCTGCTAGCCTCTCATGCTGCCAGAGTGTTGTGCCAAATGCTGGAGTTGAACCCTCTGACCCAGCACTGTTCTGCTCTGTCTACAGGTCTCTTTGCAGAAGTCTGTCTGTACCGTCGCCCAATTCAACCCCGATTAATGCCCGTGGATTACTGATTGACAGGCCCTGTTGATGATGGTACACGTCAACTTCAGACGGTCCAACAGGATTTGATTCAGGTTACTGTGTGCTAGTACAGGTCAGGTCAGGTGGTTTGATTGACTGCCAAAGCAGATTGAATGTACCTGCGATGAGTTCAAGTTTGAAATGAATGAGAGAAGACCAAACCAACCGTCTCCATTGACTTTGTATTGCGTGAGGCTGCCTCCTTGTCATTTCTGACTTATAACAAAAAACAGAACAATGTCTAAAAGCTGATATGTGACAAGGTGTACAGCAAACAAGCTAAAAAACCCAGAACCAAAAACCCAGAAGTTTTTATAAGCTGTTGACTCAAAGAACGAGCGTTTAAGGACACAAAAGTGGATACAGGCAATTGAGACAGAGCGCAACATGTTATATTACACTGAGAACTACACCCACTAGAGGGGAATCAGCGACAGGAAATATAATATATAAAACTGACATTTGGATGTTTGATTTAACAGTGACAAAATATTTACTGCACACGTAGGCATACTGAATGTCAGGATCCCAAAATTTGAGGCATACTGAATGTCAGGATCCCAAAATTTACCCATTCTTCCTGCTGAAGCTTCATGTCTTATTGCCTGTATCCACTTTTGTCTCCTTAAATGGTCGTTTTTTTGGGGGGTCGACAGCTTATAAAAATTTAGTTCTGTGTTTTTTAGCTTGTTTGCTGTACACCTTGTCACATAACAGCTTTCAGACATTGTTCTGTTTTTTGTTATAAGTCAGAAATGACAAGGAGGCAGCCTCACGCAATACAAAGTCAATGGAGATGGTTGGTTTTGTCTCCGCTCTGTGCTGTCGTGTCTCTGCACCGACTCGATCACATGATCCGCTCTGTGCTATTGTGTCTCTGGACGTCTCGATCACATGATCCGCTCTGTGCTGTCGTGTCTCTGCACCGACTCGATCACATGATCCGCTCTGTGCTATTGTGTCTCTGGACCGACTCGATCACATGATCCGTTCTGTGCTGTCGTGTCTCTGGACCGACTCGATCACATGATCCGCTCTGTGCTGTCGTGTCTCTGGACCGACTCAATCACATGATCCGTTCTGTGCTGTCGTGTCTCTGGACCGACTCGATCACATGATCCGCTCTGTGCTGTCGTGTCTCTAAGCCGACTCGATCACATGATCCGCTCTGTGCTGTCGTGTCTCTGGACTGACTCGATCACATGATCCGCTCTGTGCTATTGTGTCTCTGGACCGACTCGATCACATGATCCGCTCTGTGCTGTCGTGTCTCTGGACCGACTCGATCACATGTAAATATATATTTTTCTAAATGTGTTTTCAGTTTTAAAATATTCAAGATTTAATTTTTTTATTTATGCATTGGATTTTCATGTAATAAGAATATGCATTACATATAATATATTATTTTTTATTGTATATTTATAGAAATATAGTCAGTTATATTTATGCAATATAAAAAAAGTTTTTTTCTAAATCTGTATTTATTTTTAATGTTCATGATTGTATATTAGGCTTTTGTTTTACTTAATTAAATAAAAATAAATAATGAATAAATATTTTTGTATTTATGGACCCTTTACACACACTGTGATGGCCCGTTTTAACAGTGTAAATCCTTCATTTAAAACTTATTTTTGTACATTTATAACACTATACTTTGTATTATATTACCTTTGCATCAAATTACAAAAAACTAGTTAACGTTTCTAATACAGCGGCTGTGGAAGTGATGATAAAATTGACATCTTTCTCTCTTCTAACTGCCATTATAAATCTCTCTCTCTCTTTTTGCCCTATTTTTGAATTTTGTGAAAACACAACAAATGTTGTGAAGTTTTTCTTTTGCTATTTAAGCAAATGGGAACACAAAAAATATATTTAATGTAGTCTCTCATTCACCGCTGTAGAAGTTAACCCAACTATGACGACTTCTGCTTCTGAGAAACACGGAAATGTGAAAAGGGTCAATTGTAAACAGGAACATCCATGAAAGCGGATTCCATTGAATCACACGCACACACACACACACACACACACACACACACACACACACACACACACACACACACACACACACACACACACACACATGCAGCAAAGATTTTGTACAAGTCCTACATAATAATGGAGCAGCGGTCAAACAGTCATTTGGACACATTGACATTCAAGCCAACACAAGGAGAAATACGCCTGCTTCAGAGAGCCGGACCGGCCAGCTCACCTCGCAATTTATCCCCGTACTTTAATGAATTATTCAGGGTGGCGTCTCAGACTGTAGCCGAGGCGTCAGACTCACCTGCTGGAGACTTCGGGACCATTATCAACAAGAGCAGATCATTGCTGGATTTGCAAAGTTGGAAACTTTAGTAACACTGTGAATCTAATGGAGGATTAAATAATAATAATTATTGTCAAATATAGTTAACACTATTCTTTTCCTGCTGTGCAAGTGGTTTAATTGAGCTAAAATGTACTTCAAAGCAAAACTTTTAATTATTACAAAGTGCTTTTTAAAGGTGTACTTAAAGGAGCAGTAAGCGATTTCTGAGAAACACTGTTGGTATTTGACACCAAAAAAAAAACACCCCTCCCTTCATCGCTCCGCCCCCAAAATAACAAACACGCTGTGCAACAGGCAATGACTAACAGCTTGCGCAAGTATGGATGAATCAGCTGTGATTCAACAACAGCATATCTTGGTTCTGTGAAACACAGCAAAACCAATGTTACGTGCGCAGCAGAAACAAAGCAATCTCGCCATCTGTTTTCAGGCCTTCCTGCTCTCTATCATCTCTCCAGCACTGGAAAGCTTATTCAATATTAACACGGGTCCAAGTTTTTTCCAGTTATATTCCTCTGACCCTTTCCTCTTTGGTAAAATCTCACACCGTGTCTACACCGGACGCGAGCGGCGCGATGCGACGTGACAAAAGACAATATAACCCATCATAATCAGTACTGTTGTCTACACTGGATGCGGTGCGACGTAGACACGGTGTCAGCCATCTCTCTTTCTACAAATGTCCCGCTTGCTCTCTCTCTCCTCCCCCATTATGAGCGGACACGCCCCCTACTGCTGATTGGCTACAAGAGTGTTGTGCCACTCGGTCTGATTTGTCCGATCCACTCTATTTTTTCTCCTATGTACAAACACATAATTTTTTTAGCACACACACAGAACTAGGGTGACCAGATGTCCCGTTTTTCCCGGGACAGTCACATATTTCAGCTCTATTTTTAGTGTCCCGTCTTATGAAAAAATCATTTTTGGTCCTGTATTTCTTCTTGCCTAAATTGTCTTTGCTAGGTGATGATATAAGAGCGGGTAGCAGTCTTCCTTCACACGAGAATAGCCTAATCAAAGGTAGCCAATCTCGTCATAGTATGTTTTGAAGAACAAAATTGCCATCCAATCACAATTCGTTATCGATTAACATGCATTTAATGAAGGCGGGATATTAGAGATCGCGGAGGAGATCAAGTCAGGCGCAAAGACCACAATAATGGTCTCCTCCGTTTTCTGATACAACCGTACATGTCAATATAAGCTTTTGCATGGCTTGCACAACAACTTTTTCAACTTGCGCGCAAGATGCTTTATTTTGGCATTGCATGGTCTGGCTCCTCAGTACTTAACCGAGCTTTTAACACCGTACACGCCTAGTCGCAACCTGCGTTCTTCTCAGAGTGGGCTCTTAGTTGTTCCTAAAACTCGGCTTTGCTCTAGGGGTGATAAGGCTTTCTCATCTTATGCACCCAAATTGTGGAATTCTCTCCCGTCTGACATCAGGGAAGCAAATTCATTAGTGAGTTTTAAAACTTTTTATTTTAGGATTGCTTTTAATTGATTTTTATTGTTGTTTATTTACTCAGTGTTTTTTTTGTGTGTGCTTTAAAGGCGCTATACAAAATAAATGTATTATTATTATTCTTATTATTATTAAGATGCGATTGAGGCGAATATCTTGTGTTTGTGGCAATCGCGTCGCCCACTTCGCATCTATTAATTTAATTCTCTTCTTTGCATTGACTTTGTATGTAATCTACTTACGCAAATAATTAAATTAGCTTTTGGTGTGCACACACCATGCGTGCGATCCCGAATTCAGTTCGGTGTCAGTATATTAGATCCAAGCATTCGGTCTTAAAGAAAAGCAACTTAAAATACCTGTCTGTGTCATAAATGTTAATCAAACAACAAAATATATTAAATAAATGTACATGTTTAATAAACCTACTGTACCTGAAAAACATAATTTAATTCTTAACTCAATCCTATTGTTTGAAATTTGCTTCTTTGTTCTTTTTCATATAACAAAAATAAAATAACTATACAATATATTTCGTTGGGAGCCATCCCCATCCTGTCCCGTATTCCACCATGAGAAATCTGGGCACCCTACACAGAACAGACATCTAGCAAATATTCACAAAATTGTTTGCTTAAGTGTTGATTGAACTTTTCAACAGCATTTCTCAGAAATCGCTTACTGCACCTTTAGGTGTGTTCAACAGTCATGAAGGTGTACTATTAAAGGGATAGTTCACCTAAAAATGAAAATTCTCACCCTCAAGTTGTTCCAAACCTGCATGAATTTCTTTCTTCTGCTGACCACAAAAGAAGATATTGGTAACCAAACAGTTGTTGGACCCCAATGACTTCTATAGTATGAAAAAAAAATACTATGGAAGTCAATACCGGCATTCTTCAAAATATCTTCCTTTGTGTTCAGCAGAAGAAAGAAATTCATACAGGTTTGAAACAACTTGAGGGAGAGTAAATGATGACAGAATTTTTCTTTTTTACAGTGCACACTTACTACAATTAAGCACACCTCTTTTTCACAAGGGTTAGTATTTGCCACAAGAAATGTAAATGTTGTCATTTCTGCAGCACAGCCTGATAATGAAAGTCTCACATAAATAAAGAATGTGTTAAAAACAAAGACTCATGGGCATTTATAGTAACCCGCATCCACACAGGCTGAATTCACTGAAACTGAGAAGTCTAGTCTTTATGCAGTATCTACAGGGGAATGCATTTACCTTCAAAAAGCACCTGCTATGATTGAATCTACTTCCTGTCAATAAAAGATTCTTTAGTGAAATGTTGGTGTGAGACAGGAATGTCAAGCATGTGTGAAGTGTGTGTTGTTTAAACGTTTGGTCTTAAGGCGGTGTCTCGCTATCCGCTGAGGTGGGGCACATTCTTCATCTTCATGACACCTTCCTTAAAAAGCTGTTTGTTTGAGACATTTCAATTGTATCTGTCATTGTTGCTGATAACTTTCACAGCTCATCAAACCCAAAGGAAATCCTACTAAAGAAGGAGAACTTGAACAATGTGCATGGATTTATACTGTAAAAACCAGTTTCCTTAATGCAGATTAAGCTAATTTAGTCTCAAAACCAAAATGGGGTTTTCAATGGTAAATTAATATTAACACACTCTACAAAATGCTTCTACCCAATGCTGGGTTGAGCCTTTTGGGTCATCTGACCCAGGATCTGGGTTACACAAAAACTACCCAAACACTGGGTTGTTACGTCTGACCCAGGATCTGGGTTACACAAAAACTACCCAGACGTAACAACCCAGTGTTTGGGTAGTTTTTGTTTTACCGAACTCCTGGGTCAGACGTAACAACCCAATGTTTGGGTAGTTTTTGTGTAACCCATCTCCTGGGTCAGACATAACAACCTAGTGTTTGGGTAGTTTTTGTTTTACCAAACTCCTGGGTCAGACGTAACAACCCAATGTTTGGGTAGTTTTTGTGTAACCCATCTCCTGGGTCAGACGTAACAACCTAGTGTTTGGGTAGTTTTTGTTTTACCAAACTCCTGGGTCAGACGTAACAACCCAATGTTTGGGTAGTTTTTGTGTAACCCATCTCCTGGGTCAGACGTAACAACCCAGTGTTTGGGTAGTTTTTGTGTTACCCAGCTCCGGGGTCAGACTTAACAACCCAGTGGTTGAGTTATTTTTTAGCAGCCTTTTTGCGTCCTCTTCAGGAGAGAGCAGTGCAGCGTGATGCCTTGTATAAAATGTAATGGTTTTTTTTCTCAAAAAGATATGAATATAAATTCTTAGGATGTTAAAATATGTTCTCAGAACTGTACACTGTTTGTTTATGGACAGGTTATGGAGTCAGTCACTGCATGTTTCGGCTACGAGTGAAACACAGGGTGGCCGTTACAGTGGAAACCTGACAACAGAGACTGGTCGATTACGCTTGAATTACTTCTAAATGTTTAATTTTTACTTCTAATATTTGTTAAACAAGCTTAAATGTTGGCAATATGTATTAAAAACAATATAAAATATGCTGTACTGTAAAATATGGTAGAAAATAAAGGAGACAAGTGGCTGTGTGGGATATTGTAAAAAAGTTTAGAGGATTTAAGTTAATCTGTAAACATTAATTCATGTATGCATTACATGTATTAGAAGTAAAATGCATCAAACCATTAGGCTGCGTTAAATAAACAACCCAATTTGCTGGGTAAAATTAACCCAACATGTGTTCTGTCCTATATTTACTTAGCCCTTGGGTTGTTTTTAACCCAGTGTTTTTTTAGAGTAAAGTGTGCTTAAACACAAGGCCAGACTCAAGCTAGTTAGTCTCTGGGAAAATGACCCAATTTTCTTTGCAGAAACGCCAACATCATAAGCTGTAAATGCAAATGCTTTTCTGAACATGCAAACTGGATCTTGAATTATTTACCAGGTTGTAACTACTTACATGGCAAACACTTGTCTAAACAGTCGCCTTAGGCTGTGCATCTGGCCCTGGGAGAACAGAGATGGGAAATAAACCTGAAAAGCCAATTAATATGCAACAGCCAAAAAGCATGGCATAAACAAAGCAAAAGAGGGTTGTCATGCACTCGAGAGAGAATGCACAGCAGCAAAAGCCCTCCTTTTTATCCATCTGATGACAGCAGATCTCGAGATTTTTCCACCAGCCTCAGACACGCGTGAAGTCATACATTAATGCATGCACACACGTCTCATGTGTTGTTAAACACATACTCTTTGGTGAGAGAGGCTGTGTCCGAAATCACATACGCTCTTTGAATAAGTAATTACTACACAACGGCTAAAAAAGTATGTTCTATAGTATGAGTGTGTGTAGTATGAATGTAATCAGGATGTACCAGCGTCAGTTCCATCAAAGTCAAGTCATTTCACTCAGCGGCCATCTTTGAAACGCCTGCGAGTGCAGCTTCTATCTCTTTGAATGGGGAAAAATCAAATTCTCCAAAAATGTTTGCCAAGGTTATGATTAAATTTCATGTTTGAAATCCCCAATAAAAATCTGACAACAACTGTCTCATAAATTTTGTTTCTAAACGCTCGAATCGTGACAAAAAACTTCATTTTTAAGCCTGGACAAAGCTATTGCGCATTCGCAATCCTAAACGTGCGTCTCATAACACTGCCTGTTTCTATAGCAACCGGAGCTTCTAACTGCAGCTGCAGTGACGCGATGACTTTACTAATCAACGATTGACTCTTACTCCACTTATTCCACCATTTTGGGCGTTGCACTTTCTCCCATTCATAAGTAATCGGAGTGCACCGTCTTCCTATTTATAAAGTCTTTTGCTGTGTTCGAAATCGCCCCCTATACCCTCATTCACTATTGCCTACATCACTCCACTAATATAGTCCACTTGAAGGAGTGAATAAAAAAGAGTGAGTGAATTCAGACACTGAGTGTGCCGGAAGGGTTGCCGCTTTTGCATAGTTTGTGCTTGCTGTTTAATAATACGTTGAAACGTAGCAAACGAGCTCCAGTAAATGAAAATATTTATCTTGAACTCTCGTGTAAACTAGCATGCATAAAACACAATTATACAATTTAATAATCAATAAAAAAGGAATGTATACCTCTATACATTATACGCTGTAGCCACATTGGAAAAGCGGTTTGGAAAAGCTGCGGGCGCCATCTTGTGGTCAGACGCGGGAATTCATTCGACGCGCGACTCTCACAGTGCATTATGGGTATTCTCTAGCTTTTGAGTGTACATCAGTTGTACACTCGTTATTGCAGTGAATTGTGGGATTGAATGAGGGCACGCGATAACGTCCGCTATGGTATCGGACACCACTACAAATGGCTGTCCTCTCAAATAGTGCCCTATTTAAGGGTATGGGGGCGATTTCGGACACAGCCTTTGGTTCTATTCACAAATCCTCTCCCGTGGCCTCATGGGATAGTAAAGGGTCCATCATAAGCACACTTTCTCGCCAGAAGTAGTAGGTCATCCAGGGACTTTTTGCCTGCTGTTTACTTTTTTGAGTCTCATCTGAAGAATGCAAGGAATGCAGATTTGCATGACCGGTGACGTGCTGGAAATACACTCACCTAAAGGATTATTAGGAACACCTGTTCAATTTCTCATTAATGCAATTATCTAATCAACCAATCACATGGCAGTTGCTTCAATGCATTTACGGGTGTGGTACTGGTCAAGGCAATCTCCTGAACTCCAAACTGAATGTCAGAATGGGAAAGAAAGGTGATTTAAGCAATTTTGAGCGTGGCATGGTTGTTGGTGCCAGACGGGCCAGTCTGAGTATTTCACAATCTGCTCAGTTACTGGGATTTTCACGCACAACCATTTCTAGAGTTTACAAAGAATGGTGTGAAAAGGGAAAAACATCCAGTATGCGGCAGTCCTGTGGGCGAAAATGCCTTGTTGATGCTAGAGGTCAGAGGAGAATGGGCCGACTGATTCAAGCTGATAGAAGAGCAACTTTGACTGAAATAACCACTCGTTACAACCGAGGTATGCAGCAAAGCATTTGTGAAGCCACAACACGCACAACCTTGAGGCGGCTGGGCTACAACAGCAGAAGACCCCACTGGGTACCACTAATCTCCACTACAAATAGGAAAAAGAGGCTACAATTTGCAGTTGACAGTTGAAGACTGGAAAAATGTTGCCTGGTCTGATGAGTCTCGATTTCTGTTGAGACATTCAGATGGTAGAGTCAGAATTTGGCGTAAACAGAATGAGAACATGGATCCATCATGCCTTGTTACCACTGTGCAGGCTGGTGGTGGTGGTGTAATGGTGTGGGGGATGTTTTCTTGGCACACTTTAGGCCCCTTAGTGCCAATTGGGCATCATTTAAATGCCACGGCCTACCTGAGCATTGTTTCTGACCATGTCCATCCCTTTATGACCACCATGTACCCATCCTCTGATGGCTACTTCCAGCAGGATAATGCACCATGTCACAAAGCTCCAATAATTTCAAATTGGTTTCTTGAACATGACAATGAGTTCACTGTACTAAAATGGCCCCCACAGTCACCAGATCTCAACCCAATAGAGCATCTTTGGGATGTGGTGGAACGGGAGCTTCGTGCCCTGGATGTGCATCCCACAAATCTCCATCAACTGCAAGATGCTATCCTATCAATATGGGACAACATTTCTAAAGAATGCTTTCAGCACCTTGTTGAATCAATGCCACGTAGAATTAAGGCAGTTCTGAAGGCGAAAGGGGGTCAAACACAGTATTAGTATGGTGTTCCTAATAATCCTTTAGGTGAGTGTATGTTACCCTACTAAACTACTGGATCAGTTTCAATAACTGATTGACTTTTAAAAATAGGGCCCAATTTACTGTATGAATATGAAGGAATTTTCCATATTGTTTTTTTACAGGTGTTTTACTTGTATCTTGAATGGCGCATTGCATTGTGTTTCCCCCTGTAAAATATACTGGATAATGTCCTGGCAGAAAATTACCAGTACATTTTCCATTTTTATCTTTTATAGTGGACATTTTTTAACGTTTTTAGTTTTTTTCAGTGTTAATGCCAACTGCATACATTTTGGCAGAAGTGTGTATTTTTATTGGAATTTTACTATTTCGCCCCCATTTCCTTTAATAAATATTTTACCTTTAGTAAAAAAAAATATTTTACACTAGGTACACAAAATAGACAATTCAATGTCCTTTGAAATGTTTAATCCTGGGACATTTAACTATAAAATGATGCAGTCTTTGTTGATAGGCTTTCATTCTGTTTACAAGGCGTCAAAATTTAAATGTTTACTATATATATATATATTTTTTTTTTTACCAGATGGTGCCTTTTAATAAAGTATTATAGAGCCAATTGGATAAATTATGCAGCTATAATCGTGTGGACGTGTGATGGTATGGATGTCAGAGTGTGGTTTGTATGTGTGAAATAAAATAAACAAATGTGTGTGTGTGTGTCCATGTAATATTTGAGAGAGAAAAACTGTGTGTACCAGTGGAGCTTTGCTGGCATCTAATGGGGAAAATCTGGTACTGTGCCCAAACAAAATCTTACTGAAAGCTCATTTTTTAAGATATCAACCTCGAATTTGGAACACACCTTGTTTAGATTTCTCTTACCTCGGCTTCATCACTCTGACACTCAAAACTGCCACAGTTACCCCAGTTCTCAAGAAACCCAACCTTGGCCCCTCAGTTCAATCTAATTATCTTCCATTTATTGTCAAATTAATAAAGAACTTTTGCTTGCCAGCTTCAGTCTTTTCTAAATAATCTCTTAGATCCCTTTCAATCGACCATAGTACTGAAACTGCCCTTGTAAAGGTAGTGAATGACCTACTGCTTTCTGGTGACTCTTTATCTCTATTTGACTTGACTTCCGTCTACTGTCTGCCATGATTGACTTATTTCTCACCTCTCAGATGTGGGTATTTCCAGTTTTCCGGTGTGTCTATCTCTCTGATAGTCAATTTTACATTTCAATGCAGGATTTTAGATCCCTGACCTGAAGCAAGGTGTCCCCCAGGGCTCCGTTCTATGTCCATTATTATTCATTTACATATCTCTGGGTCAGATCTTACATCAACATGGTTTTAATAATAATTTCTTCACTGACGGCATCCAGATATACATAGCCTGCTCTATCTACTCAAAGTGTAAAATCTCCACTCATCTTTGGGAGATAGATCATTAGTGTTATTGCAGCCAAACTGGAATTGAATTGAAATCCTTACTCAAAACCCATTTGTTTTCTGAATGATATTAGGTTGTATTCTGTATTTCTCTGTACATGATTCTACATGATGCCCTTTTACTATCTTGTATTGTCTTTGCTTTAATCTTTTATTTTGTAATATACTTCTCTGCGTATTGTCTGTCATTATTATCTATTGTCTATTACTGTTATCTTTTTTTTTATTGTATCTACTTTGTAAAGCGTCCTTGAGAAATGGAAATGCGCTATATATCCCTAAATAAAACTGAAATAAAAATGTATACAAATATGTAAAAAACGAATAAAAATAACAAAAAACACACAACAACATTACTAAAACGTTAACTAATTCAAAATTAATAAACATTATATTAGTATCTCAATTATATGAAAACAACACCTCGTTGTTTATCGTATTTATTTATATAAATAAATGATGATTTATCCAAAT
>CM077197.1:4065730-4208230 GCA_039654625.1 Rhinogobio ventralis
ACGGAGCAGTATCAGCGGCACACTCAGCAGCTGGAGAGAAAGATAGAGGAGCAGGCCAAGATCATCTTACATCTTAAAACTGAGCTCAGTTCACTTCGTAAACATGCACCAGGTTAGAAGCATCACAATGAGAAAATGTGGAAATTAAGTGTGTACAGTTTAATATAATAGTACAGTCATTAAAACTGTGAAGTAACTCATGGGAATATGGGAACTATCTGAACTTCTTCAAAATCGACACCGTTTGTCCAGTTTCATGAGGTGGATTTTTTTTTTTTTAATTATTTATATTTTTTGTAAAGAAATTTGTATGTGGACACCAAACGTTTAAGCAGAAGCCTTCACATCAAAGAGTTTAATATATAAACGTTTATAAAACAATTAATTCAAGCGTGTCCACATTTTTGACTGATAATGAAACAAAGGATTAAGAAAAATATAATATACGTATATAATTAAGAAATTAATAATATATATATATATATATAATGCATAACAGTACCAGTCAAAAGTTTGGAAACATTCATATTCTTTAATGTTTATGAAAAAGTCTCTTTTACTCACCAAGGCTGTATTTATTTGATAAAAAATACAGTAAAAACAGTAATATTGTGAAATATTATTACAATTTAAAATAACTGTTTAAATTTTTTTTAATGTAATATATATATATATATATATATATTACACATATACACACACAACATATTTATAATATATATAATACATGAAGTAAAAAAAAAAATATATATATATATAATACATTTTATAAGGGTAAATTTCCATTGTCACACTCTTTATATGGAATATAAACATATAACATTTGTTTTAATATGGAACAATAAATATTTTTGTGTATTACAAAATTAAGAATCAAGAAAGGATTACATGACATGCTCAGTATAAGATGAAAATGGTTTAGAAATCATTCCTATTAATATCTTTTCTGTATTCATATGTTGTAAAAGCATGAATTTTCTTCGTATACATTATAGAAACCAAACCTGAGCTGTCTGTAAGACTAAAAATAAACTTAGAAAGCATCAGACAATTTAACAAACTGCATCATGCCCATGAAATGCATGTAAGTGAAATTATAGTATTATTATGACAACTTGAAATATAATTTTATGCACATACATGCATACATGCTCAGTATGCAAGTGTTATTTTAGTATGCAATGCACACAAATGTTACCAATTACATGCATGCTTTTAATTTGATGACTGTTCTTGTTATTGTTGATGAGTTTGACTGTGATAACGAGGCCCTGTTTTTTTCATTTCAGAGGAGGTCTGTGAGCCTGCGTACAGAAAACAGGAAGTAGAAACCTTGTCACCTAGCGATCATCGCTCTGACAACCCGTCCAGTTCCCATAGGACTAACCATTTCCTGGTGGGTGTTTTCTCTTAAAGTCTATATAAAGGGATGTGACTGGCCAATGTTTGATTTCAGAGTTTTGCATTTCCCCATTGCAACACTTTGTCCAAACACAAGGATATGCACCATGTTTTCTTTCTTCAGTTATTGTGCAAATGCAGATTTTGGTTGTGATGTAATTGTTCTGAAAGGACTTCTCTGACCGTGACCCCAGACCTCCCAGCCTTTATATTGTGTTCTCATTGTTAACCGCCTGTAAGCGCAGACAAACCTAATAGCTGAGTTTGCAGTGCTTTGCTAGTTATCCACAGTTCACTCGAGGGTTAAGTTGTGAGAAATGTGTGAAAAAGATGTAGTTCTCTCTCTTCACAGTTTGATATCATTTTTCATCGCTATCTGTCCATAGTGAGAATGTTTCTCTAATTGAATCCAATGTGATAATTCTTCTCAATTGTTTTAATCGTGCACAGGTTTTAACCCACAGGGGGCACTAGAGCATAACGCTTCCTTGTGCTCGCCCAGATCTCTAACCAGTGTAGCACAGACACAGAGAATTGAGTTCTCTCTTATGAACGGAGGTGTCACTTTTTCTAGATGACTGTTACTGAAAGATATAGACATAACAGTTTGAAATGGCCACTTTCTCCTTTTCCTGAACTTAATCTTGGGTAGATAATGGCCTCCATTCAAAATCTGTAGTGAGCCTAACCTGTAAATGCAACAATGTTATTCTATAGCAAATCCCTTCAAAGGTGCCATAATTAAGGGAGTATGTCGTTTTTTGTGAAATTGTACAGACTTCTGAGCATTTTAATGGACTTTTTAAAGTATTTTTCACTGGGTGAATCATACGAAGCCCTTTAGATTCAGACATTATTTTCACAACAATTAAACACATACTCGCCCCAGTTCTCATTACCGTAATGCGAAAAAACCCCAACACTTTCAATAAATTGTTAAACATTAATAAGAATTTGTTGTACTGCCTACTAATTGGTGCTTATAAAATATAAATGTATATAAATATTAGTGCTGTCAAATCTAACATAAAAGTTTTTTTTTGTGTGTGTGTGTGTGTTATAAAATGCTGTCAAATTGATTAATCAGGATTAATCACATAAACATAAAAGTTTTTGTTTACATAATATATGTGTGTGTATATATATATTTATATTTATATATACATATATATAATGTATTTGTGTATATACTGTACACACACACACACACACACACACAGTGTATTTATATATATTGTGTATTTATATATTTTGGAGAGGAATGTGTGATGAAACTGATTAAATTAATGTCACAATAGAAAAATCTTAATGATCCTAAAAATAGGCATAATTTTATTTTGAGAATTTTATATATATATATATATATATATATATATATATATATATAACAAGCTGAATGAATATACAAGCTGGATGAATCTAGCTAAAACATGTCTACATTAAACAATATATATATATAGTTTAATGTAAACATGTTTTAGCTAGATTCATCCAGCTTGTTCATGCATTTAGAGAGAAAAATGTAAAATATATTTTTGACATATTTGAATTTATGTGCTGACATACTGTAACCTTATATTTTTTCCCTTCTGTTTGTTTATGTGCAGATAAAGGAACCCACAGAGTATTCTGGGATGCTTCCCCATACAATATCTTCTCCCTGCGAAGTGAAGAGGTAGATGAATCATATTGCTTTAAAAAATATTTAAATTTTAATGAAGGATTTTACACTTCAGTCCCATGGGCACCCAGACTAAAGGTTTAAACTTGAACCAAAACAACTGATTAACAACTCTGTTAAGTTTGTGTATTGGAATTAGCAGGTCAGTATTGTTCTTGCACAATATATCTTGTATAATATCTGAATAACATTCAAACTGATCCAGAGACAACCCCCCTGTGCTCATGAAATACTAATGCAGTTCAGCTGATGTGGCATCAATTTGGAACAAGGGGAGGTGAACATCACTATATATACTGAAATGTCATGTTGTATGACATTCAGAAGTGGGGAGGTTAAATTTTATGGTTTATGGCTTTAAGTTAACCAGGGTTTATGGGGAAAAAATGTCACCGAAACTGAAAAGTATGGCCCAGATACTTAAAATAGGGTGGTTATGCCCCCGTTATGAACTGAAGTGTATTAGTGGGTGAAAATACTTTGTGTGTGGTCTCCAACATTGCAGTCATTCAGTGACAAATGAATCCAATTAAGAAAATTTACTGAATATGCAATATGCAGATTATACACATAATGTACACATTTTTCTGGTCTTGGATGCTGATTGACCTATACAGTGTTCCAGCTGTTTACACCATATAGAAATGGCTGCAATGTACAGCACCTATAGGAACAAACAATTAACTTTAAATTACATGTCAGGACTAGATACAAATAAAATGAATTTTTAATGAAAAAATGTTCTTTACATTTTTATGAGAAACTGCTATGTAGAAAGCAATAAGGCACTCAAAGCTTTTATATTGCATGTATGTATTTTATGTATTTATTTATATAGTTAGTTTTTGAAGTTATTTACTTAGTTTATTTATTAGTTAATTAGTTTAGTTATTTACTTAATTTGCTTATTTACATAGTTTAGTTATTTATTTACTTAGTTTGCTTATTTACTTAATTAGTTTAGGTATTTACAGTTTGGATATTTACTTAGTTTAGTTATTTACTTAAAGCTGTAGTCCGTAACTTTTTTTGGTAAAAAATTATCCAAAATCAATTTTTGAGCAAGTACAGCCACTGTTTAAAACTATCTCCTTACCTTAGCCCGATTCACAACGGTAAGCTTGTAATAACATGTTATAATTTGAGTGGTACTGGTAGCTTTCTGTGGGAAATTCGAGCATGGCGCCGTTCGTCTTTGCGTCATTAATTCACGTCTGTATACCTAAAGGAGTCCGGCTAGTAGGCTATCACATGTGAGGATGCTGCAGGTGGCGGATCATTTATAGCCTTTTCTCACAGCAGCTGGAATAATTAAATTTATCAGAAAGGATTACAATCATCAGTGACAACTGGAGATTCACCCATAGTCCAAAGGAAAAGATTAGACTGTACAGATTCTACAGGTAACGCTAATACACACTAAATACTCATAGTCACGCAATGCTGATGTTGTTAACATTAACAATTTGAGAACAAAGTATAACAATAATAATAATTTCCACGGTTTGATGTGATATGAACTAAGCGAGCATTAGATTTAATCCCCTTTGGTACCACGATTTATTGTAATGCTTTTTTTTGTCAGAACAAAAACGGCAGACATGTTACTTACTTGTTCTTATTTTGGTCATACTTCCAAGACGTAGAATCAGTGCTTCCGAAGTACAGTATCCACACCGGTGCGGTGAATGACAGCCACACAAACTCCTCAAAACATTAGATTCATCCGCACTGAGGAGCCGTGCTGATGCACAACCCACATAAAGATGATAATTCCACAAATAACTGCAAATGAAGGTTTCAGACAGAGATGACGACAAAGAGGGAAAAACTTACGGACTGAAGCTTTAATTAGTTTAGTTATATACTTAGTAAGTTTGGATATTCAGTTAGTTAGTTAGTTACTTAAGTTGAATTTGTTTACTTAAGTTTAGCTATTTACCTAGCAAGTTACTTAGTTTAGTTATTTACTTAGTTATGTTTTTATATAAAGTTATATATCATTCATATTTTAATATATTTAAATTAAAGTAAAAAAAGTTCCTTTTTTAAAGTTCCTTCCCAGTGGAATTTATTCACTATTAACTACGACTTTTGCCTCGATAAACTCCCAATTACTGCTTATTAATAGTTAGTAAGGTAGTTTAGTTATTAGATATTGGGTAGGATTAAGGGATGTAGAATATGGTCACGCAGAATAATGCATTAGTATGTGCTTTATAATAAACAGCCAATATCCTAGTAATATGCATGATAATAAGCAACTAGTTATAGTGAGAATTGAACCCTAAAATAAAGTGTTACCATTTGTTTTTCTAATCTTAACGCTGGTTTTGTTTTTTATTAGCATTATTATTTTGAAAGAGCCCAGCAGACATTTGACTTCTCTTTCTCTTTCGATTAGTGAGAATTTTCTGGACACTTGGCAGGAAATCCAGGGGACTTTCCAGAGGATCCAGACTCTAACCAAAAGGCAGAAAGATCACCTGAAGAGAATACACAAAGGAAATGAGACCGCTAATGGTAAAATGGTATTTTTTAGAACCTAATTTGAAATTTCTGACTAATATCCTTTATTAAATTATAGCTGTTATACCACCTCACCCAAGTGCGTTTCTTCCCATTTTAATTAAATTAGGTAAAATAAAAACGGTGGAGTTACAATAACTTTAGAAATGTCACAACAAATTAGTAATTATATAGCTACTAGTGTAATGCAGCATACTAGTAATTATACATTTCATTGTTTGTTCTTTCACACAATTAAAAGCAGAAATACTCCACGCAAAGCCATGGTGTGAGGGCCTTTTGCTCCAATGACCTCTGACCTCGCACACAACATTAAAATAGCCTGAGCAGATGAGCGTGTTCAATTATCACTTTGATAAATGTTGTTTTGAAGCAGCACACTGTTACACAATTACGTGTCCTCTGTGAAATCACTTGGAAAACATTACGCCAGTGAGATGTATTTTTGGACGTGGTTGCATGATGGAAAGCATGCAGAAAGGACGGTGTGTTTTTGCCCAATGGAACGTCCATACGTATTAAACACAATTAGGAGTGTTTGCTAAGGCAAGCATTACTAATAGCTGATACTATTGCTCATACTCATGGTTAGGGCTTCTGGAAAACCATGCTGTAAATATATCAGTATTTGTCATGCAATAAAAAAAACACACATTTAAGGACCAAATAGCTTGGCAACCACTGGTGTTGTATAATTCTGGTTTTAAAAAGGCCTTTTGATCACATCACAAACCAGAACAGTACAAGTAACACTAGATTTATTGGCATCGCTGTGGAAATGTTGTCAGGTTAATTGTTGAGGGATTATGGAAATAATAATCACCAATCAGTGAACTTTTGAGTTCAAATAAACTTTCTACTTGACTAGATCTATCTAACTAGTTAAAAAAAAAATATATACTTTTATTTCAAGATTATATTGACCCAGAATTGAAATGTTATTATGATTCATTCACCCTAGTGTTGTTGACCTTTTGAAAATTCAAGCTTCGTACACTTAAAACTGATCTTCTCTTCTGTAGCTCTCAAATTTAATTTGCAGTTGTGTAAAGTCCCACTGAAATGCCTTAACCGCGCAGCATTATTCAATGTGTTGACATAATTTCCACTGAAACAGGAAGACAGGGCGGGACATATCCAACAGCTCCTCCCCTTATTTTAAATAGCCAATACCGTTTCATTTATATCACAGCTCGTCTAGAGCCGTTGAGCTCGGTAAAGCCGCAGTTACCTCCTAATCTCCTTTATATTGCTTTAAAAAGATAATTCTGTGCAGAATTCAAATGGGTCCGATACGTTTTCTGGTCTGCGCCAACTCGTTCACATGATCCGCTCTGTGCTATTGTGTCTCTGGACCGACTCGATCACATGATCCGCTCTGTGCTATCGTGTCTCTGGACCGACTCGATCACATGATCCGCTCTGTGCTATCGTGTCTCTGGACCGACTCGTTCACATGATCCGCTCTGTGCTATTGTGTCTCTGGACCGACTCGATCACATGATCCGCTCTGTGCTATTGTGTCTCTGGACCGTCTCGATCACATGATCCGCTCTGTGCTATCGTGTCTCTGGACCGACTCGATCACATGATCCGCTCTGTGCTGTCATGTCTCTGGACCGACTCGATCACATGATCCGCTCTGTGCTGTCATGTCTCTGGACCGACTTGATCACATGATACGCTCTGTGCTCTCGTGTCTCTGGACCGACTCGATCACATGATCTGCTCTGTGCTATCGTGTCTCTGGACCGACTCGATCACATGATCTGCTCTGTGCTATCGTGTCTCTGGACCGACTCGATCACATGATCCGCTCTGTGCTATCGTGTCTCTGGACCGACTCGATCACATGATTGCTCTGTGCTATCGTGTCTCTGGGCTCACTCGATCACATGATCTGCTCTGTGCTATCGTGTCTCTGGGCTCACTCGAACACATGATCCGCTCTGTGCTGTCATGTCTCTGGATTGAGTCGATCACATGATCCGCTCTGTGCTGTCATGTCTCTGGACCGACTCGATCAAATGATCCGCTCTGTGCTATTGTGTCTCTGGGCTCACTCGATCACATGATCCGCTCTGTACTGTTGTGTCTCTGGACCGACTCGATCACATGATCCGCTCTGTGCTATCGTGTCTCTGGACCGACTCGATCACATGATCCGCTCTGTGCTATCGTGTCTCTGGTCCGGAGTTGCGGCGGTTCACGGGACACTAACATGAAACCAGACTTCATTCCCAATGGAAAGCATATTTACACTGTCTGAATCGTTCCCTATCCCCTATATAGTGCACTATGTGCCCTTCACCATGTAGACAACAGTAAATGTGTGAACAAGTGACCGATTTCAGCCGCAGCTTCAACGTCTATTTATAATGTAGGGGGCGTGGCTTCAGATTCTAGAGAGCATTTGATTGGACAGAAAATCTGATGAGAAGCTGAAGTGCAGAGTGATGTCATCAAAATCATTGATCCTTATTGGTGGAAGTGACAGCCTGTAAGTTTTGAATGCTTTATATCTTCTAAATGTTGTCATTGTTTTGGAGCACACTAGCTTACAGATAACAGTAAGGCTAACATATTCATACTAAAAGCCAGAAAACTTAAATTTTGATTTCATGGAGACTTTAAAGTCAATATATTGCCATGCCAGAATTAGTTCTGTTTGTAGTCAATGGTGGCAAACAATGCTTTTGAATGTGAGAGTTCAGCAGAGGGGAAAATTATCCGTGAAAAACAGCTTCATATGACTGTAGAAGACTTAGAATACAGTGCACAAATCATATAATATACTGTTTTCATATTTTTATGGTGCCCTATTTGAGGCTTTACAGTATAAATCAGCCCTTTTGTTCATGGAAAAGAGCAGCTCAGACATTCTGCCCAACATCTTTTGTGTTTCACTAAAGAACGGAAATCAAATGTCAAAATAGTAGTCGTAAATAATAATAGTAATATAATACTTTTGGTAACGCTTTAGTTTAGGGTCCAGTTCTCACTATTAACTAGTTGCTTATTAGCATGTATATTACTAGGATATTGGCTGTTTATTAGTACTTATAAAGCACATATTAATGCCTTATTCTGCATGATCATATTCTACATCCCTTAATCCTACCCAATACCTAAAATAAACTACATTACTAACTATTAATAAGCAGTAATTAGGAGTTTATTGAGGCAAAAGTCATAGTTAATAGTGAAAACTGGACCCTAATCTAAAGTGTGACCATACTTTTTCTCACAATAATCTCAAACTTTGCCTTTTTAATAAATGTCTCCATCGTTAACGAGGAGGTTGAATTATGGATGTCAGTAACTGAATCTGAGCCACGCTTTGATTATGATTTCATAATATGTTACATTACTAGCTCCACATGCCTTCTCAGTGTGATCACAGACTTTGATCAGGACACATTGGAGGTAAATTTCGAGCTGTGTAGTTGATTTTAATTGCTCTTGCAGTGGCAGCGGCTGACGCAGTTGTTATGGTAGAGCAATTCTCACTGCATTGTTTGGTGCTAAAATTGACAGAGTTCCTCATTAATAGTCAGCGTTGCATGGTGTGCATATCACTGCTGTGCTTTCTTTGCATTTGCATACTAATGCCCTTGTATCTATATGGGCGAGAGAGAGATTGACAAGAGAAAAATGCTCGATTCCTTGTTTATCTTCGGTTCTGATTGCAGGGAAAATTTCTCCACCATTTACATGAGGCCTGTCTGTTTCTGTTTGTGTTCCTCTTAATGCTTGATTAATAGATGCATTTGCATTATTTTGTTCATTTAACTGTTTAAGTGAGCTTCAAGCCATTAAAGTTTTATTGCACCAGAAACTTGTTTTTGATGCTGGAAATACAAGTACTGATGGATGAAAGCACATATTTCAGACTCTTTCGAAGATTTGATGGAAAACTTTGGATGATTAGTGCTCCCTCTTAATACATTTACATATATGGATTTAGCAAACACTTTTATCCAGAGCGATATCACAATAGGCATTATGATGTGTAAAAATGGTACATTGCTGCATTGTACACCATGCTGCTTTTTTTTTTTTCAAAAGATAATCATTTGTTAATGCATTTGTTAATGCAGTTAATGCATTAGCTAACATGAACTAACAATGAGCAATATATATTTTTACAGCATTTTTTAATCTTTGTTAATATGTTAAAGATGACCTGTACCCTTTTTGATTTAGT
This sequence comes from Rhinogobio ventralis, assembly GCA_039654625.1. NCBI lineage: Eukaryota > Metazoa > Chordata > Actinopteri > Cypriniformes > Gobionidae > Rhinogobio > Rhinogobio ventralis. The sequence goes on from CM077197.1 coordinate 4,075,549, forward strand.
TTTTGGTCTCTACTAGAACAGGTTTTCATGCTTGAATGTTCAAAAAACATTATTTTCCCCATATTCTGCATTGTTGCAGCTCCTCTCTTCCCAGTCTGTCAGTAACGCTCTGTTTAGTTCCTGTCTCTATGAAGCCCCTCCTTCTGAAAAGCACAATGTGCTCTGATTGGTCGGCTGGATCAGTGTGTTGTTATTGGTCAAGCGCTTCGAGCTTGTTTGGGAAATGTCCCGCCCCTTACCATAACTGCGAGTTTCAACACACTACTAACTAACTCAACCAGGCCCCGGCCCTTTATTCTGCGTATGAATTATTTAAATTAGGAATATTGTGACGTGTTCGTTCCCGGAAGAAAACTCAAGACTACAATGGAGGCGTTTCAGGGAGTTCAGAAACAGTGCGCACTGACTTTTTCATGCTCAAACAGCAACATTACACACTAAAGAAAGGTGAAAATGTAAAAAAGCATCATTGTTTGTTAATGTTAAAAATATGTTACCATATTTTTCATGATGCAAGCATTGGTGTTGGACAAATAACATAAATGTTTTGTTGTTTTCCTATCTGACTCCAGTGCAGTTTTCCATGCCCATCCAGTGCACCGACGACACGGCGGAACAACCCGAGGTGCCGTTTTCCTCACCGCTGAGGCCAGAGGTCGACGAACCTTCGAACCCCCCGCCCCTCGCATCACGTAACGCTGTTCCAGTCAACACCTTTTTTGATTCCCTAAGCGGCCTGAGTGTGAAGTTTCCCCCAAGCACAGACGACGAGTACGACTTTCTCAACAGTACACCGGATAAACGTGTGGACCTGCCTCTGCACAGACTGGACCTTGGGGACCAAATGCACACAATGAGGGAGGAGTCTTATTCATCATACCCCGCCCCCTCTTCATCAGCTCACACATCTGCGTCAAACGAAAATGTACGAGGACCCCAACAGGTAAGATGGACATTCACACCCAGGATGACTTGAAAGTTTGCTAGTATCTTTATTATGCACTGCAACATTAATTAAACACGAATTGTAAGAACAAGTCATGTGAGCGACATACAGCCCGTCTGCTTAAAGGGACAGTTCAAAATGTCCTAAAATGGAAATTAAGTCACCATTTACTCACCTTGGTGGTGTTGTTCTAATGCCGTATGTCCTTCTTTCTTTTATGGACCACAAAATGAGAATTTAAAAAAAATATCCCGCTCACGCTCGTCCATGTAGCTATGTGGCGTTTCTGCTCGAGGGCGCCCTCTGGCCTCCAGTATGAATGAAACATGAGTGTGTTTAGTGCCCAGCAGTGCTCACTCCATCCTATTTTGGGTAAGAAATAGGAAAAATAATACATCTCTAAATAAATGTATATGACAATCCATATGTTTTTCTCCAGTGTACAGGAGTTTTTTCCCCACAGTGGATGCATAAGAGGCTCATATTTCATATTAAAGACATAGACTCGTTCTTGATTTCGCATACCCCCTGACAAAAATTAAGAAATTGATATCACAGGTTTTTATAATAATAATAATAATAATAATAATAATAATATATTTTATAATAAATCATTAGACATTCCTAGTGATTTTTAGTCATAGGCTGCCTGCATGTTAACAGGTAACCCTGCAGTTTTTCGTAAAATAAGTTTTCTGTAAAATATCAATATTATAATTATTATATTGTTATATTTATTGTTAAATACACTATTTTTTTATTTTTAATAATGAAAATGTTATTGTAATAGTAATTTCTTATTTTGTTAAATATTATATATTATTAGCAATAATAATAATCATAATACTTATTATTAGTCATAATATATAAGCACAACATTTTTATATATATATATATATAATATATACACTTTTCATTTGTGAAAAAAAAAATCGCTAATCGCAATTTTAACCAGAATAATTGCAATTAGATATTTTCCCCAAATCGTGCAGCCCTACTGCCTACATAGGCAGCAACTAATCAACTGCAATGCGGAGAAGTGACTCATTCAGATTGCTCTTTATGTCACACAAATAGCACAGGAGACAATTGCTTACAGTAGAGTTTATATAAGGTTTATTAGCATAGAAATACACAGCATTCTAAACTAAGTTTGTATATTTTTATTTCGAATGCATTTCATTCATTAGGTGTTTTAATTATCTTTCTCTTGACTTAGAACCCTTGAAAAGGTTGTTAATCAAGTTAATCCAAATTAGGTTTTAGAATTCTTAGGAACAATGGGTCTGAAATTTTAGTAACTCAAGTATCGGTTTCACTATTAAAATAAGCAAAGAAGCAAACCAGGGTTATTATCATTAATTAACACTAAAAACATAAACATTTTTGGTTATGCTTTATTTGGATGGTCCCCTTTAGATATTCTGTTGACTATGCATAACGTTGCACCTGATTAGAGTATTAGATGAGTATTTGTAGACTTTTATGGGTAGGATTAGGGTTAGTGGAATAAGTTGACATACTTGCAATTTAAAAAAAAAAAAAAAAAAAAAAAAAAAAATATATATATATATATATATATATATATATATATATATATATATATATATAAACAATTTAACTCTTTATTTCAATGGTTCACTTTAGACATTCTACTAACTATATGTTGCAACTACATGTCAACTTATTCTACTAACCCAAACCCTAACACCTAACACTAACCGTCTACTAACTAACAGTCTACTAATACTCTGACTGTAGTTACTAGTTAGTAGTAGTAAAATAGTTAGTAGAATGTCTAAAGTGAACCATTGAAATAAAGTGTAACCAAAAAAAAAATAATTTCAGCTACTTGCCAAGGCAACATTTAACTTGTACTAAAATAACTAAAACTGATAAAAAAATAAGTAAATAAAAATGCAGACATTTAAAAAAAAAAAAAAAAAAAACACAAAATTACTAAAACTTTAACTAAAATGAATGTGAAAATATAAAAATTAATATGAATAAAAAATGAATAAAATCAATTTAAAATCTTAAAAACTTTATTATTATTATTTCAGTGATACTAAAATAACACTGAAACAAACTCTTGCTTTTTTGTTCATTTTTACTTGTACTGAGCTCATCACAATGCATTTTGGGATTGCCTGCAAAGAATACTTGTAATACTGCCACAAAACAAGATATTGTAGAAGGGATTCAAAATTTTTTCATTTTGGTTCGTTCCGAGCAGAAACTGACTTTCTCAATGGTAGAATGAAATAAAAGTTCCATGTAATTTTAATTTTTAAAATGCGAGTACACTGTGCAGTGGTCAGCGACTAGGGTCGGGTATCGTTTGAACTTTAGCGATTCTGATTCTGCTTTCGATTCCGATACTTATCGCTTCCCAGTTTCGATTCCATTATGGTAAAACAAAGTAAAACATTTAAATATCAAACATATTTATTCTTTGTGTTTTTGCAAAACATTCTGTTGCAGCTGAAAACCATGAACAAAATCAGCAGCCTAAAGAGCAGCTAACTAATAAACTAGACTAAACTAGTTCCTTCTAGATTAATTTTCTTTATCTTTTGTTCTTTGATTAACAGTAATGACATAGGTTTATTAGGCGCTGTCACTTTAAGACTTAATGCACGGATCCAGTATACTGACACACGTGTTTTCTTTCTCAACTGTTTACGTTCACTTAAAGGGATAGTTCACCCAAAAATTAAAATTTGATGTTTATCTGCTTACCCGCAGGGCATCCAACATATAGGTGACTGTTTCTTCAGTAGAACACAAATGAAGATTTTTTAACTCCAACTGTTGCAGTCTGTTAGTCGTATAATGCATGTGAAATTAAACCCTGCGGCTCGTGATGACACATTGATGTCTTAAGACACGAAACAATCGGTTAGTGCGCGATCACTTCCGGTAAAATCACTTTCAGTTAAATATCTTCATTTGTGTTCTACTGAAGAAACAAAGACACCTATATCTTGGATGCCCTGAGGGTAAGCAGATCACACACAAACATAACATTTTTGGGTGAACTATCCCTTTAAGACATAACCGACTGTGTTTTACGAGGATATTTTGACGACATATTCAAGAAGACACAAAGGAAAACTCAATTCAGTATTTGTGCACTATATGAGAGGCAGCTTTTGCCAAATTCAGTTCTCTTTCGCGTTTTCTTGCACTTAAATGGTTTAAAACCACATTAAAATGCAAACACAGGAATTGATGAGCAGAATCGATATTTTTATTACGTATCTGATTCCTGACCTTAAGTATCCTATTCAAGAATTGGAATTGATTTTCAATTCCCAATCCTATCGCAAACCTCTTTTTTTTTTTTTTTGCATGAGTAAAGATGACTGATGTTTGATAACTCCTTTTACCTCAGCGTAGTCTTTGTGCTGTACGTCCACCGCAGTCGGCACTGCACAGGTGACACGGTTCCCTCATAACAGTGTGCGGGCAATCAAAGGATTTATGCAACAGGAAGTGGTGTAAATCTGAAAGTTGACTTGGAAATTGTCTGGCCATTGGATTTTTAGAAAAAATTCCAGCTTTCCATTACGTTCTGCAAAAAACTATTTGTTTTCAGTTTTTGTTCCTTGAATCATTCTTGCATAAAAAAGAAGTATAATGTCACCAATTACTCTGGCTACTTTTTTGAACAGCATTCATGTCAGTAGTGTGTCTATAATGCCTTAAAATGCTGCCTAGGTATTAACATAAAGCATAATGTCTTTGCTTACCTGTCTAAATTATGTGCTAAACACCTTTTCTAACGCCTGACATCAAAAACATGCAAGCATGAGGTTGCTTTTTATATTTTGACATCTAGAGAATAATACACATTATTTTTAATGCATTAATATTCCAATAATAGTAAATGCTTCACTTAAAGGCACAATATGTAAGATTTTTGGATTAAAATATCCAAAAACCACTAGAACAATGTTATATATTTTGTTGACTTGTGTACTTTATCCCAAATGTTTCCAAGAATGTTTAAATCCAGACAAATAAGCAATTTTAACCAGGACACAGGCTGTGCGTTGCCTATCAATGACATCATACCCACGTTACCCTCGGTTTCCGTTTTTTTTTTGTAGTAACCATGGAAACATAAAAGACGCTTTAATATATGATGTTTTATTAGACAGGTGAGCAACTGTTTGGAGACATTCATCGCCAGAAAGCTAATCATCGTTATACAGCTCAACACAGTTAAATCTGGTTTTCTTGATTTACCGCGAGTACCATGTTTTACCATGCCTGATATCGATCTCGCTCACTGCAGTGTGAACAAGTGTCTCATAGCACCGAGCGAATGCACCGAGTAGAATTATAACATAACTTTCAATACACTCAAATGTGTGTAATATGATAAAACAGCGCTGCGTTACCTCACATACACATGAGCGGAAGAAGCAGAAGCGCTCGTCTGCGGCAGAATAAAAGCTCAGCGAAATCAAGATGTCATCAAGCTACACCTTTATTTTGAATAAGCCACCTCTAGCTGCGAAAAATTACATATTGTGGCTTTAATCTAAATACATACATACTGTAGGCATCATTTTAAGGCATCATTTAAGGTGCTCTAAAAGCAACTAAGGTGATCATGATGCCTGTTAGGATAACTTATTTTCCAGCAATGCATGTATTCTTTGTAGAGAGGGCAATCCCATAATGCATTGTGATGAGTATTGTGTTAATGCAATTAAATGCATTTCATTCAGAACCTGAAGTGTTGAAAAAAAATGACTTCAATCTACTTTAATTATTTACTCAGTATTTTTGTGTGCTACTAAAAATATTTTTCTATGGCTAGTAATATTGTGTTGTTAGCTTAGCAACATGCTAACAGAAAACTATTGAAGTAAATTGATTAAGTCTTCTGTGCTAGTGAAAAGCCATATTAGTGTGGTATTTGCTGCCTATGTAGAGCATTCCACATTGGTCACTTATGAGGTTCCCTTTCAGTGACAATCCCTTAAAAGCCAGCTGCCTATGTAGGCAATACAACTCACTAGGTTTTAGAACAGCATTATGTAAACTAGATAATATTTTAAAAAGCACCGTTATTCTACACAAAATTGACATGTTAAATATTTTATAGAGTTCATAAGTTTACACGCCCCTTATGAATATAGGGATCATATATATTTTTTTAATATTATTATTTACTAATGTCACTAATGCTCAAGGAGGCAACACATGATATTAAGAATCAAGGGTATGTAAACCAAATGATCAAATAAAGTTTTTTTTTTTTGTCTTGTGGAATATATTTACATATGTGTTATACAGCTTGTGCAAATGCTTAACATCTTACAGATTCTGGAAGGGGTGTGTAAAGTTGCAGATTTACAACTGTATATATTTGCAGCTTGTGAAATTGCAAAGAAAATCTAATTAAACGCATATAAAGAAGACAGAAATGAACCCTATTGTTTTTACCTGTCCATATGGAGAACCGCGAAACTCACACCTATTATGTAAGGCTCACATCTGCACAGGAATTTGGTGCTATTCCATTTAGGATGTCAATTAGGATGTGCTAAGACCACAGAGAGCTGTGAATCACATATTACCTCGTCTTCTGTGCTGTCGTACTATTACACTTGTTTCCGGACTGCTCTTTTTGCTCTCTTTGAGCTTAAAAGCACTGCAGATACCTGGGCTCATCTGTTTTAAGAGCATGGGGGAAAAAAAGTAGTGTTGTTGGCAAAACAGACATTTCAAACGGAATGGCTAAATTATGAAGTGTAAATCTGGTGTCATCCAAAAAAGAGCATTTTTCCCCCCCATTATGGCATTAAAAAACCCAGTGCTGTTTGCAAATGGGCAGATCTTAATATACGTGATAACAGATTGATTATGAAGTCAGTTGTTTTGGTTATCATGTGACTGCGTCCTGAATGTGAGACAAGTACAAACAATGCTATTCTCACTAGCAGAAAATCTAAATTAAATAAATATATATATATATTAGGGCTGTCAAATGATTTAAATTTTTTTTATATAATTAATTACACAATGTGGCGATTAATCAAATTAACGCACATCAAATTTGGTTGAGAAATTACCCCCAAAAGATAATTTAAAGTCATTATTGTGTTAAAGGAGAAAAGTGTCAAATAAACATTACACAAAGTAGCTTGAGAATTTTTTTTTTATATTTAACATAGTATTTATTACACATAAACTTTTAGGCTTAAATGACCGGGTGAGTAAATGATGACAGAATTTTCATTTTTGGGTGAACTATACCTTTAATGGGCTTTTTATTAACTCTTTCTCCGCCAGCGTTTTTGATCATTTAAAAAAAAATGTCATGTCCCCCAGAATATTTTATTGTATGAATATCTGAACATGCAATATGTCAAAAGAACAAATTAAGCTTTTAAACAAATTAACCTGATTTATTCTAGCTTCATGCATTCTTTTTTTAATCAACACTTGAATATGGGAAAGTTAAAAGAAGATAAAAGAAGCAACATTTTGAGCAAAAAGCTGAGAAAATCACATTTTTGTCAAAGACAACATTTGGATCGGATTCAGAACGATGATCAAAACACAGAAGAAGTAAATGGAGACCATCAACACCCTCAAAGCGTCACAGTCCTAGAGCTCGTCCTGGGTCAACATTAGGCAGTTTTGATTTATATGCTGTTTAATGTTGATGATAGCGTTATTTTACATATGCATATGATTACATATGCTATCCCTAGTTTCTGCGCTAGTTTTGATCAGGAGATTCTGTACTCTTTCAGAAGATGTGTAATAGCGCCCCCTACCGTATAACAATGAAAACACGGAAAGCTGGAAAATTCAGTCAAAGTGAGAAGCATTTTCTCAATATGGATAAATAAAAAAAAAAATCAATTATGGAAATTTCTGTCAATGGCGGGGAAAGAGTTAATATTGAAAAATATATATTTTTAAATAAAATTATATTCTAAATAAGAAACTAAAACTACCAGTAGGTGGCGGTAAATGTCTAAGTCACTGGGTCCTATTTTAACGATCTGAGTGCATGGTCTGAAGCGCATGGCGCAGGTGCACTCAGGGCGTGTGTGAATCCACTTTTGCTAGTTTAACGACAGGAAAAAGGGTTGTACCAGGTCTCTTAATGAGTCATGGGTGTGTTTTGGGCGTAACGTGCAATAAACCAATCAGAGTCTCATCTCCTATTCCCTTTAAAAGCCAGTTGCGCTCGCACCATGGAGGAATTTGCGAGCGGAAAGACTGAACGTTTCTCCAGAGAGGAATCCTTCTGTTTTTAATATTTAAAAATGTGTGTGTGTGTGCTGCTGCGCGTCCCTGTGTTTGTAATAAGCAGAGTGTATGCGCGTTGTGCACCCGCCTATAGGTGCATATTACTAACGAGCAGGTTTTTGTTGGTCAATGGCACAGTCGTTTTCACTTCCTCAAAATAGGAACGCGCCAACAATGTCCCTGAACACACCTGGTTTTCAGACCAGCACGCCCATGGGCGAACAGATGGGCGTGAGTGCATTTGCTTTTTAAACAACAATAACGCTGGACGTGAAAATGAGCGGAAACTAGCAAAAAACATCGCATTGCGCTGGGTGTATGATGGGGGTCATTCATTCATTCGATTCGATTTGTTCAAACTGCTGATTCATTTAGAAATGAAATAAATGGCTTTCTTTATGAGTCATTGAATCATTGGTTCACCCAATTGACTAAATCTGTAAAAGCAGATTTTACTCTGGCTATATAGGTAATATATTTGTTGGCAAAATTGAGCAAAAGCAGACAATATTGTGTCTAAAATATAACAATATTAACTTCTTATTTATTGAACTGTTGTATAAAATTAATAAAATGTGACAAAAATAGCACTCCTGTGATATTACGCTTTATACTCATGTGATATTGCTTCACTATATCATGATATAAATATAAGACAAACTCATTTTCGCCCTTATTTCTTGAGTTTTAGGGGCATATAACCTCATTCTAAAGTCTACATCACGCAGTGAGCCTCATGTTCATCACCAATCAACTGTAGGATGACCTACGTTAACTGTGTTAAAGGGGGGGTAACACACACAGTTTCTGCCAGTCTCATGTTAATCTTGAGTACCTATAGAGTAGTATTGCATCCTTCATATCTCCCAAGAGTCTTTAGTTTTATCATATTTATAAAAGACAGATACGCTGTACCGATTCTTTCGATAACTTTCTATTCACTACACGTTTGTGTTGTTTACATTATTATGCACTTACACGCCGATTGCCAACAAAACACAGACATTTGATGCAGTTTCAACTCATGACCGGGAACACACACTTGCAGAACTCCGTTGCTGCTCCGGAAAAACAAACTGCATCCACTGTTTCCTTAACGCTGGGTTATTTGGGAAGCTGAACAAGGTTATCTTTCCCTCACAACCAGAAACACACTTCTTTAGTGACATTGTTGATTTCGTGGTCTAAAAACAAAATGACAGCGCTGCCAACGGCTCCCGAAACCCGAACAAAGCTCGTTGATGTGCGCGCTCTCGCATGTGATCTTCCTGGAGAAGTGCCCATACAAGGAATTCCACCCATTTTGACGTAATACAGGGCCATACTCGAAAAAAACTTTCTGAAACTTGTTTGAATCCTGAAGGAGTGTATTTGGCACAGAAATACTCTGTCATACGTCTAACTAATTTTTTTTAATTTTGGCCATGTTTATCATGAGAATCAACTCTTTAACAGTGTAAATAAGTCAGAATGCATGAAATTGCATTAGACCCCCCACTTTAATAATTTTCCCTATATATATATATGTATATGTATGTGTATGTATATATGTATGTATATGTGTGTGTGTGTGTGTTGTTATTATTACACAATCATGTCACATAAAGGCCTTAGCGTTTGCATTTCATTTGCACAATATATATTTTTTTCATTTAATTTATAACCGTCAGTTTTATCCTGCAGTTTGAGCATATATCTCTAGTCTAGCTACGGATGCATGCTGAATAGTTTAGTCTTGGCTTTTATTTACCCATCATGATCTGATGCCAGTTTAACAAATGGATAATTGTATGGTTGCCCTCATTGCTGTCTAATGTCTTTTGTCTATGTCCAGCTTTTTTGGACTCCAGACCTCCCGGACTTGTCCGCCCAGGCGTCGGGGACAGACGCTCAGCAGATGAACAGCCGAGAGAAGTGTGCCTTTTGCGAGGATGATGTACCCCCAAATCACATGTATAGCCACCTCAATTCACACTTCAAGAACAAAGCTGGCGATTGACACACGCGGGCAAGGGGTCGCCCGCCGGACTGAAACAGGCTTTATCCGTGGCTTTGTTGAGTTGCACGCTACCCGTCTGAACACATTTGCTCATGTCCGTCAGTGACACGATGAAGAGAGCAGAACCTTCCGCGGTCGTTTATTTAATTAGGAGAACTTTAAACGGTTCATTTTAGGGTGGTTATGTCTTAATTAATCTTTTTAGCTGCATTTTAGTTGGAGGCGATCCGATGACTGGCAGTTTAACTGTAGAATAAAGCCGTGCTTCCTTTTTAAAGTAATTTAATTTGATGTGGCAACATCAGAGATATCTGCATCTCGGAGGGTGAGTTGTAAACATCTCACCGTTGTACTTTTTATTCAAATGCATCCAAACCTAAAAGAACAAGCTCTTATCTGTGCTATGCATATATCAAAATAAAAAACAAAATATACATTTTTACATCATATCTTGGTAATTATGTGATTTTTAAGTCATAAATCCAATTACACAAATGCTTATTTTCTCTAGTTTGTTTTTGTGCATCCTTTCCTCCAAGCTAAATTCTAATATCATATTTTTGTAATATCTTTTTTTAAAGTGAACGCAATAAAACCACACTGACATACATTAAGACAAGAGTCCTCCGGACAAGAGCGTTTTTCTGTCAGGTCGGGGCAAGTTGTCACATTTTTAGCCCTCCTGCTTTAATTTCAGCCGCACGGCTGATAAATTTAGTGATCGCTGGAAAAAATGTTCCACTGAAGTGTTGTGGAAGTAATAACTCCTAATTGCTTTAATTTGATAACTTAATTTTAATGTGTACCACCTGTATGAGGGAATCTGTTCATAATGAGAAATAATTCCAAGATAATCATTTGAACGATAAACACCATCTGGTTTACGAAAGCACTTCTGCACAGGTATTTCAGGTTAATTAAAAGTCTGTTTCCACACTGAGTATCCAATACAAGCTCAATTTGTGATTACATGCACAATTATCTTATGATTTATACTGCATTATTTTGTGGCCTGCTTGCTTTTAGATGTGGCTAGGGATCTGCAGTTCATCCACACGAATGAACAGGAGCTGAGAAATATTAACCAAACGTTTTCTAGCTCACAGACTGCATATCATGCGAATTAGCTGCTCAAACACCAAAACAATCTTTTCAAACAATCACATTATACCTCTAAACTGCACTGTGCTCTCGTGTGTACAGATGTGCTTGTGTCTTTATTGTAATATTTAAACCATGTCCTTGATGCTGCATTGGACTGTGTGTGTGTGGATAATTAGCAGCGTGGTAAACAAACGTAATGATTTTCAGTAATTCCAGTGACGACGCGTTGAGCAGATAGTCAGATGTGTGTAGTGGCACACGTGTGTGCAGCGAAGACCTCGCAGCGGCCCGGATTACAGCCTGCTAACACACACACACACACTTCATAGATGAGCTGGTGTGAAGAAGAGGAGCTAGTTTTTGTGGTTGTTTTTCACACTGACAGACTGGCGCTGCACATGGGGACTTTAGCAATGTTTCGCTGATTCGCTGAAGAAAAGATCTCATAAAAATATTGATTTAAGGGATAATGTACAACCAACCGTTCATTATTGCACATTAAACACTTATAAGGTTATTCAACAACACAAAGTGGGCGTTTATTGTGGGATAATGACCAGTTTACTGTACGTAATCCTGAATATAGGGAATCAGCATTTTAAAATCAGCCTTTTCAAGTAACAGCTTCCCTCTGGAGATTCCTATCGGTTTATTTAGTGCTGGTTGGTGAGTAAAATCTGCAGTGCAACATAATACACAGCCATATGTGAATTTTAAAGCCACTGTTTAAAAAAAAAAAAAAAAAATGTATCTTGCTATTAAATCTTTAAATGAGGACTACAACACAAGAATGTGAGTTTGCATGCTTGGCGAATCTGAAAACTGTTATAGTCCTTGTTTATTCTGAAAACCCAAAGGAAATTCCCTTGGGAGCCGATGATGACTGATCCGGGTCATGACTGAACAGCCAATGCTACTTCCCAAATAAATGAGTACATTTACTTGAAATATCAGTTGATTTGAGTTGATTATGTCCAAACATGTCTTCTACAATTATTTAAATCAAGTTATATGCAAATCTAACTTGGTGAAAAATGCAAAAACAAAAACAAAAATCTGTGTGTAAACTCCTATTTCAATGCAAAATTAATAAAATAATCGTTAATAATAATAAATCTAATTTAATTCAGTCAAAATTTGTTGAAAAATGCAAAAAAGAAAAAACATTTCATTGCAAAAATAAGTTAATAATACATTTAATTCAGTGTAGTCAAATTTATTAATCGTGATTAATCGCATCTAACATCAAAGATTGTTTATATAATATGTGTGTGCGAGATATATATATATAGTGCTGTCAAATCGATTAATCGCATCTAACATCAAAGTTTGTGTTTATATATAATATGTGTATATACACACATGTATATAATATATATATATACACACACATATTATATATAAACAAACTTTACACACACACACATACAAACAAACCTCTGTTAGATGCGATTAATCGACTTGACAGCACTAGTTTAATTACATATTACTCTCATTAAACTATTATTTTATTAATCAAATTCACAATTCTATTAGAATATGGCCTACCTCACTTAACAGAAGGTTGCTATACAAAAATTATTATCGCCATCAGCAGTGCACAGCGATATAGCGTGAATTAGGAATAGCATACCACCTTATATTACTCTTTCCCACATCTTTATATTGCACAATTAGTAAGAATAGGACTACTTTTTGCTTCGCGTAGTTTTAACGCTTTTCTGACCAATCAGCATTCAGCATTGAAACTTTTAAAGGTGTAGGCTGTAATATAGGAAGGAAGTCGCACTTAAAGACGACAGATTATTTGCAACCCTTTCCCCTCCCAAATCCTCGTGTGTTAATGAAGCATAATTTCGCAATGTCTCGTTGTTTTGCTCCAGGAAAAAAAAACCAGCACAACAACTGAGGCGCGCGACATGCTTTTGCTCTATTTGCAATGCTGAATATCGCATGTCGAAAGCACACAATGTGTTGCGCATAATGCACGACCCAACTTGGATAAACAGAGCGTTCGAATTCTCATCTCTCACATCAAAGCATGAATTTATTCTAAAAGGCAGCAAATATGAACTCTCTCTCTCTCTCTCTCTCTCTCTCTCTCTCTCTCTCTCTCTCTGGAGTCGTGGACAGATGCTTGTACATAATTACGTTGTCAGTGCTCGTTATTTGGAAGAGGAAAGCTGTACTGACAGTTTCTGGGTCCATGTGTTTTTTTTTTTTTCTTTTTTGTCTTTTTTTTGTCCTTGCTGTTGACTCAATTTTGACAGCATAATGCCGAAAGTGTAATATGATTGATTAGCTATTCAAAAGGTCTATAGTCCTCCACTCGGTAAAGCAGGCCTTCTTACATTCATCTGCGCACTCTCTTGCGATATACACGCCATATTTTGGATTAAAGTCCCCCAAAAACGAGGAGGAGGAGGAGGAGGAAGACGAGGGTTATAGATTGAGAAGGAGAAGCAGCAGGCTGATTACGAGGTGTCAAAATTGCCAGGAGCAAAAAGGTGAAAGCAATCAGGGGTGAGAAGAGTGCAGCATTCGTGAGGGGCAACTAATTATCCAATTCATTTGTGGAGAGCAGCATTTGAGGCTGAACGCTGACAGATTGGTGCGGAGGAGAGGGGAGGTGTTAGAACAATGGAACCCGGCTCACCCTCATTATTGCCGCATGCTAATCAGACGCTCCGCGCTGCCGCCGCACAGTTCAGCGGAAAACTGCGAGTCACCAGCTTCATTCCAACGCGGAGAGAGAGACCCGCACAGAACTGTGTTGGCTCAGGTTCCACCAACGCATAAACGAGCCAAAAGGTTCCTCCAAGCAAAAGGAGTTGCATTGCTTGAATAGCCTACTAGTTTAAATTAGGCTGTCTTATTTTAAGAATATGCCTATAATAATCTATAGGTATACTGTACAAACTGCTGCTATACTGCTATTATATGGATTATACAATCCATATAATAGCCTTAATATATATATATATACCTATTACATGTGTGTATATATATGCATACACATACGTAATGTTTTATATGTATATATATTACATATAGTAACATATATTATGTGTGTATGCATCTATATATATATATATATTAATTATATATATATATATATATATATATATATATATTAAATATATATATTATATACGTAATGTTTTATATGTATATATATATGCATGCATACACACATAATATATATATATATATACATGCATGCATGCATACACACACACACATTATAAAAAACTTTTATGTTACATGCGATTCGTCAATTTGACAGCCCTATATATTAGGCTATTATATAGATTATATATTACCATTTTTACAGTATATACAGATAATTATAGACTTATTCTATATATATATATATATATATATATATATATAAACTTTTGTTAGATGATTAATCGATTTGACAGCCCTAATATGTGTGTGTGTGTGTGTGTGTGTGTGTGTGTGTCTACCATTTTTTGAGTATACCTACAGATTATTATAGGCATAATATATATATATATATATATATATATATATATATATATATATATATATATATATATATATATATATATATATATATATATATATATGTGTGTGTGTGTGTGTGTGTGTGTGTGTGTGTGTGTGTGTGTGTGTGTGTGTGTGTAAAAATATATATTTCCATTTGTACATATACATTTTACAAATGTAAAAATAAATAATAATATGAACGAATCAACTTGCTCCTTACCCTATATCTTTCTTTTTGTCTGCTCTTATAATACTTTTAAGTAGCCTATATAAATTATTTTATTTAAGTATATCTAGGCTACGTTCCATATTCATAATATAAACCCACGTTGGAAATGTAGAGCTTTCTAATTGAATTAATTCCGATGCTATTTGCCGTCAAGCCCAGAAATGGGACGCGGATAATGACATTAAATTAGCGTCATTTGAAACATCTGTTGCTATTTCATTTGCGTCTAATCTTTCCTCAATTAATGTTTCCTTATGTCCTATAGCAGCAGAACATCGTTCAAGGGAATTTTTTAGGCCTATAAGACCACATTAATTATTATGGCCTTATTATGTTTTGAGGATCATTCTACATTTAATTCACCTTGCTTATACACTTTACATTCACTTTTTTGTGAATTGATCATGCAGTTTTAATCATGCAATTTATTTTTCTTTTCTTTTTACCAATGTACCGACATGCACATGGTAGAGAACAGTCCATTTCTACGCAAACGGAAATTACAAATATGTCTAGAAGAAAACCATTGACTCGTTTCGTTTACAACTGCACATAAACTAACTAGTGTGACCGGGCGACTTTTAATTGCATTATTGCGGCATAATAACTTCATATAATCAGCTCGTTCGGATATTGCCATGACGTGATTAATAAATGGGTAGCCTATCAAAAATATATATTCATTTCGTTCAAGCAGATTGCGCGTAAAATTCTCGACAGCCATTGTAGCTAATAAATAAATACACGTAATAATTATAATATTTAGTAAATAAATTAATAAAACATCAGAAACTCCCTCTCGTTTACACATAAAGAAAAATAATACTTATCAACATGATTATTATTTCTTTTTGTACAGCCAAATAACCACAGTCTGAGTACAAACCCAAGCTGCCAGACTATTGCCAAATCACAGTCTGGGAGAGGAGAGGGGGAAAAGATGGAGGAATTAATATGTAGTGTTAATTAACAGGAAGTCAGAGACAGTCTCAGCATCACCACTGACAAAAGTTTGATCAGAGGAAGTGTATTCCCACAGTATTACTGTGCGCAGTGTTTATAGCGACTGCTCGCTGTTGCAAACACCTGAGATCTGAGGACACAATTGTAATGTCAAATGATGTTTGTTGTGAAATCTAGGGTCAGGTTTGACTGTCATTCTCAAGTCACGTGTCTTTTTCCCTACGTTTGGCCTGCATGTAATGATTATTTTATGTTTTATTTTGCAGTTTTCAGGTTTCTAGACCCTATTGTAAGATGTATATTCCCATGAAAAAAAGACAATATATTAGATATTATTACTACTAATACTATTAGACAATATTTGCCCATGCACCTAAAAGAAATTCGCATTGTAAGTCTTGCATATTATTTTTGAACAATATTTGTTCATGCACCTGTGAGAAATTCGCATTGTAAGTCTTGCATATTATTTTTGAACAATATTTGTTCATGCACTTGTGAGAAATTCGCGTTGTAAGTCTTGCATATTATTTTTTAACAATATTTGTTCATGCACCTGTGAGAAATTCGCATTGTAAGTCTTGCATATTATTTTTGAACAATATTTGTTCATGCACTTGTGAGAAATTCGCGTTGTAAGTCTTGCATATTATTTTTTAACAATATTTGTTCATGCACTTGTGAGAAATTCGCATTGTAAGTATTGCATATTATTTTTGAACAATATTTGTTCATGCACTTGTGAGAAATTCGCATTGTAAGTATTGCATATTATTTTTGAACAATATTTGTTCATGCACCTGTGAGAAATTCGCATTGTAAGTATTGCATATTATTTTTTAACAATATTTGTTCATGCACTTGTGAGAAATTCGCGTTGTAAGTCTTGCATATTATTTTTTAACAATATTTGTTCATGCACCTGTGAGAAATTCGCGTTGTAAGTCTTGCATATTATTTTTGAACAATATTTGTTCATGCACCTGTGAGAAATTCGCGTTGTAAGTCTCAGCAGGTGTTTTAGGTCAGTTGGCCGGTATTTTCTAGCCTCCCGATGGCTCGATGGCCATCTCTCCATATCAAAGTCGTGCAGACAATCAACAACTTCCTACATAAACATGTGAATGCATGGGATGCAGACCAAATGTAAGGGCGAGAGGGGATAGGGCCACCCTGCAGTTTACATGTTACCCAACAAGCAACGCGACGGTCCCTCTCGGTTCAGGATGCGACGCGATTCCTCCTCATGTCAAGCGAAATGTGTTGAAGCGAAAGGCTGCCTTCCGTAGGTCTCTGAGCAGTCCTGTCTGCTGTGTGTGTTTGTTTCGATGCCTGGTTTGCGAGCCCCCCGATTCTGGAGCACGGATTTGGCAGTCACAGCAAGTGATGACAGAGGCATTGGTGAGATCGCACCCGGAGCCCCAGAGGACGCTACCGTTTCTGAGGAGGAAGCAGCGGAGAGGAAGGCCTTTTAGACCGGCTTAGGCTTTGCTTCAAAGCTTGTTAAAGTCATGCGTTTTGCTGGTTCTGTGCGCTCTTCAAAATAAATGTTCTAAAAGCGAGTTTTCACAGCTATAGAAGAATTTCATATTTTGTGTTCCCCAATCCATTTGGAACAGTGGTAACACTTTATTTTAAGGTGACGTTACTATGTACTTACTATATGCATAATTACAAGTAACCAACCCTAAACCAAGCCCTAACCGTAACTTTAGCAATAATGCAATTAATTAATATTACTCAGTACTTATTTGAGTTAGTACAATGTAATTACGTCACCTTATCAAAAAGGGTTACACTTTATTTTTAAGGTGTCTGTGTTACACTGTAATTATAAATTGAGTAATATTAATATACTTACTATAGAGTTAGGATTAGAGTTAGGTGTTGGTTTAGGGTTAGTGCATGTATAGTTATTACTATGTAACATGTAACAATGACACTGTAAAATAAAGTGTAACAATATTTTTTTCTAAATCTAAATAACCTTTTTCTTTAAGGTTCCGTGGATTTTCCCAGCTCAGCTAACAAAGATCCCATTAAGTTCTATGAAGATTCAAAAATTTTTTAATTATGTTTTGGTAATGCGAACACTAAGGCAACGTTCCATTTTAGAATTTTGCTTTCAAAATTTTACTTCTGAATGTTCTATGAACGTTCTAAAACTAATAACATAAAAACTTACAATTTGTGCTCCTATCTCATATCCATATGTATAACTTTATAAACTATAATCACTGGCTTCCGGTAACGGCTGTACGCCAGTCGAGTGACCTCTTACTTTTATTACTTTTATGATGGATGGATGTGCTTTTTTGGGCTTCAAAATCTGCTATTCACTGCCATTAAAAAGCTATTTTTTTATATAACTCAGATTGTGTTTTGCTGAAAGAAGAAAGTCATACACCTAGGATGGCTTGAGGATGAGTAATTAATGACAGAATTTTCATTTTTGGGTGAACTAACCCTTTAATGTTAGACTGCTTGTAAAACATTTGTTTCTTTTATTTTTAGGGTTTGATTCTCAGTAGGCCTGTTTGTGCACCCTGATTGTATACATTGCAATCCATCCTAAAAAAAATATATGTATTTTTTTTCTTGCAAATTTATTCATAACACCGTTGCAAGCTGCGATTGTGACACAGCTGACCTTTCAGAAGCAATAATGATGCACGGTGTTTCATGATGCATTCATGGCTTTTGCCTTTGCTTTAGATGGTTGAAAAAGGAGGAAGGGAGAGATGCAATGCGCCGCAAGGGTTAAGGCAGCATGAGAGAATCCATTCTCGGCTTAATGACCTAGCCTAGCTGGGCGAGGACGGCAGGGAACACGCTCTTGACTTGTACCGAATTTGCCAATTAACACCTCGGATAACAGGCAGCCTCGGAACATCAGGCGCGTTGGGAGGAGAGGCTCACATGCACTTTGTTTTTCATTCTTGGCCTGCTTCCTATGGCTGGCATGCGTGCGTTTCAGCATCTTCAGTCATTCATATCGCGTTGAACACAAAGCAGCGAGGAAGCGTGTTCGTTTTGTCCCTACAGCTGGAGAGAGATTTGGCTCCGGATGCATAGTCATATCTAAGATATTCTTCGACTTCTTCTCCCCCCCTCCTCCCTTCCTTCGTATTTCTCCGTTACTGATAGCGTTTGCTATTTTCACACCAGCCCATATGGCCGCTTGCAGCCTCAATTAGATCCACAACTCTGGTTTCCAAGACACTCTCGTCTCTCTTTCTCTCATGCCTGGCGCACTCTCCCTCTTCCTCTCTATTGTTGCTCCTATTGAACAAATGAAGACTAACAGACTGATATCGTCTTGATCACAAAGTTAATTATTCAAAAATCTAGATCTTGACTCTGGTCTCCTTGGTTGAAGCACCCACTCCTCTCCAGCCTATTATTTTCTCACATGTTTATCAGACGCCTAAACAACACCTTGGGCGGGTGTGAATTTTCAAGCCCCCAGTGAAATTCTCACCGGGCTCCGTCAGTGTTTTTCCTCCGAGTCCATTTACAGGTAGGAGAGAGAGAAACACCGCTGCCAGGTCCTAATGACTGGAAGCCCGTCTGAAACACCTTTCGGCCCGTGTGTCGCGCGCCCGCGCGCGGACGTCCCCACATCAAGCCGGTGAAATTGAATACGCGTTGTTTCACCGTTCCACACGTCGCTTCGCAATTCATTAGCAGCTATTCTAACGGAATGCGATCATCAAAGGAAAGATACATAATTGATAGAGGTTCACACCGCAGCCAAAGGTGATGCAATCTGTCTAACAATGTTCGCAAATGTGTGCCTTATACATCTAGGAGGATAACACTCCCGAAGTGCGAGTTGCGTTCGGATCCGCGCGGTTAACACTTCCTTTAAACGGCGGCGGACCTTCCCGCGCGGCCCGTCACAGCGCGCGTTCCGCTCACCTCCGAGGTTGCGAGATCGTAGCTCGCATCGCCTTCAAGACGAGCAGGGAGAATGTGATCCGTGCTATGGAGGTCCACACACCCGCATTCATTTATTTATGCAGTGTGAAGAAACCATCTGGCCGTGGAGAAATTGAAAGTGGATGTAATCTGGCAGGCGGCGGAGTGTATGACTGACACCTCATGCGGTATTAGTGGGAGGACAAAATCATTAATGCTCCGTCTGAACCGGCACAGGCCATTAAATGACTGAAACCTTCGATTCCTTGAAAGTCTCCCAAAACAATGATGATTCACTTACATTCACAAAATAGTAGGCCAGGTCAAATTTACTCTCAGTGAGTCATAAGGTTTTTTTTTTTTTTTGGACATTGAATTTTCTAGCATTTTATCTGAATCCCCACATCTGTTGTTTTTTGGTCCTGTTTTTCATTTAAAGCCCAGAGAGCAACATAGTGTCAGCTCAGATCCGGGCCACATCTGGTACATCTGGTGGATGACACTTGAAAAAATCATAAAACATGCTTAATTGTGCCCAAACTTAGAGTGGAATGATCAGGAGTTTTAAGTAAACTTCAGCTGCTCGCTATTATTGTAAGTTCTTCAGGCATTTAGGAATAATAGTATCATCCTATACTTATCACTCTAAAAAATGCTGGGTTAAAAACAACCCAAGTTGGGTTGAAAATAGACAAACCCAGCGATTGGGTTGTTTTAACCCGGCAGTTGGGTTAAATGTTTGCCCAACCTGCTGGGTAGTTTTATTTAACTCAACTAGGCTATTGTTTAAAAATGACTGTATGGCTGGCTCAAAATGAATTATTAATAAGCAATTAAAAAAAATATTTAATTATTATTCATTAAACTTATTAATAATGTTAATTTATTAAACATATTAATAAATGTTAATTTCCAACATACTTTGGGTTCATTTTAAGCAAGCAATACAGTCAATTTTAAACAATAGTTGAGTTAAATAAAACTACCTAGCAGGTTGGGCAAACATTTAACTCAACCGCCGGGTTAAAACAACTCAATTGCTGGGTTTGTCCATTTTCAATCCAACTTGGGTTGTTTTTAACCCAGCATTTGTTAGAGTGTATGGTGATAATGTGATATTATCATGTGATAATCCTGTCTGATGTCATGCCAAATGTTCAGAATGGCTCATTTTTGCAGATTCATTACAGCAAATGCTCTTTTTTTGCTCAAGGAAGTATGTCTGAACAGATCATGGAGATTCTGATTCCTCATGGTGCACTGATCTCCTGTCAGGCCTATTTAGTATTGGGAAAAATCACACAAGTCTTTCTTCAGATTTAAATGAAGTTACTAATCTGGCTGTAAAGGGCTTGCATTAGTGCTTTAGCTAAATGTGACACAAAAGTGTTTTAAAAAAGAAATGAAAAGCAAATAATTTGTTTGGTTATGTTGGTGTCACTCAATAAAGCAATAAGTGTCATTACAGGTTTCATAAAGCCTCAATGCTTTCATATAGCAATTACTAAAAAAAAAAAAAAAAAAAAATATATATATTTATATATTTTTTTATAGCAAAGTAAAATAGTTTGAGCAGCAGATATATAGACTGAATTCATTTGACTTTCTCTTTTTCTAAGGTCTTTTAATTTAGTGCAAAACAAATTTGTTGCCTACTCTGCTCACACACTCCTCTATCTGGGGATGAGCTAGTGCAATTCTCTGCTGGCTTTTCTGCGACAACAACCTGCAAAGTGCTCCCAAAACCCTAATCTGCACGTCAGGGACCCCACACCTTCTGAGCACCGACGGCTTCTGTTGTTGTCCTGCGAGTCCTGCTTTTGTTCTATTGTCTTTGCATCCTGTAGGTCATGTCAGATTCATTGGATGTGTTCACAATAGAGCGTTTCACTAGTTTATTTCACTAGTTGTGGTGATGAACCAACTCCAGGCATAAATGCCAAGTTTTAAAGCTGAGAAGCAGGTGTGAGAAGTAATGTGAAATCCATTATTTCTCTTTCAAAGTTCTTTTTAAGGACCTTTGATTTCTGTAAACTTAAATTAGCACTTTTCCTCTTCCTCTAAGCACAGAGCTGGCAGTGCCAAACTTGTGGGTTAGATTTCCTTGGAACAGAAATACTGCGAAAATATACCTTAAAGGAGTAGAATTTCGTTCATATTCGGAACACAAATGAAGATATTTGTAATGAAATCTGAGAACTTTCTGTCCCTCCATTGACAGACTACGCAACTACGACTTTGAAGCTTTACCTCATTCAACCTCATTGGTTCTTGCTGAAGTTCAAACGTGTTGCATAACACGAGAATGAACCTCATTGGTTCTTGCCAAAGCTCAAACCTTCTGCGTAACACGAGAATGAACCTCATTGGTTCTTGCCGAAGCTCAAACCTTCTGCGTAACACGAGAATGAACCTCATTGGTTCTTGCAGAAGCTCAAATGTGCTGCGTAACACGAGAATAAACCTCATTGGTTCTTGCAGAAGCTCAAACGTGCTGCGTAACACGAGAATGAACCTCACTGGTTCTTGCAGAAGCTCAAACGTGCTGCGTAACACGAGAATGAACCTCATTGGTTCTTGCAGAAGTTCAAACGTGCTGCGTAACACGAGAATGAATCTCATTGGTTCTTGCTGAAGCTCAAACGTGCTGCATAACACGAGAATGAACCTCATTGGTTCTTGCAGAAGTTCAAACGTGCTGCGTAACACGAGAATGAATCTCATTGGTTCTTGCTGAAGCTCAAACGTGCTGCGTAACACGAGAATGAACCTCATTGGTTCTTGCAGAAGCTCAAATGTGCTGCGTAACACGAGAATGAACCTCATTGGTTCTTGCAGAAGCTCAAACGTGCTGCGTAACACGAGAATGAACCTCATTGGTTCTTGCAGAAGATCAAATGTGCTGCGTAACACGAGAATGAACCTCATTGGTTCTTGCAGAAGCTCAAACGTGCTGCGTAACACGAGAATGAACCTCATTGGTTCTTGCAGAAGCTCAAACGTGCTGCGTAACACGAGAATGAACCTCATTGGTTCTTGCAGAAGCTCAAATGTGCTGCATAACACGAGAATGAACCTCACTGGTTCTTGCGGAAGTTCAAACGTGTTGCATAACACGAGAATGAACCTCATTGGTTCTTGCAGAAGCTCAAATGTGCTGCGTAACACGAGAATGAACCTCATTGGTTCTTGCAGAAGCTCAAACGTGCTGCGTAACACGAGAATGAACCTCATTGGTTCTTGCAGAAGCTCAAATGTGCTGCGTAACACGAGAATGAACCTCATTGGTTCTTGCTAAAGCTCAAATGTGCTGCATAACACGAGAATAAACCTCATTGGTTCTTGCAGAAGTTCAAACGTGCTGCGTAACACGAGAATGAATCTCATTGGTTCTTGCTGAAGCTCAAACGTGCTGCGTAATACGAGAATGAATCTCATTGGTTCTTGCTGAAGCTCAAATGTGCTGCGTAACACGAGAATGAATCTCATTGGTTCTTGCTGAAGCTCAAACGTGCTGCGTAACACGAGAATGAATCTCATTGGTTCTTGCTGAAGCTCAAATGTGCTGCGTACCACGAGAATGAACCTCATTGGTTCTTCAAGAAGCTCAAATGTGCTGCGTAACACGAGAATGAATCTCATCGGTTCTTGCAGAAGTTCAAACGTGTTGCGTAACACGAGAATTAATCTCATTGGTTCTTGCTGAAGCTCAAACGTGCTGCGTAACACAAGAATGAATCTCATTGGTTCTTGCAGAAGCTCAAATGTGCTGCATAACACGAGAATGAATCTCATTGGTTCTTGCAGAAGCTCAAATGTGCTGCGTAACATGACAATGAACCTCATTGGTTGAAGCTCAAATGTGCTGCGTAACATGAGAATGAACCTCATTGGTTCTTGCTGAAGCTCAAATGTGCTGCGTAACACGAGAATGAACCTCATTGGTTCTTGCTGAAGCTCAAATGTGCTGCGTAACACGAGAATGAACCTCATTGGTTGAAGCTCAAATGTGCTGCGTAACACAAGAATGAACCTCATTGGTTGAAGCTCAAATGTGCTGCGTAACACAAGAATGAACCTCATTGGTTGAAGCTCAAATGTGCTGCGTAACACGAGAATTAACCTCATTGGTTCTTGCTGAAGCTCAAACGTGCTGCATAACATAAGAATGAACCTCATTGGTTGAAGCTCAAATGTGCTGCGTAACACGAGAATTAACCTCATTGGTTCTTGCTGAAGCTCAAACGTGCTGCATAACACAAGAATGAACCTCATTGGTTCTTGCGGAAGTTCAAATGTGCTGCGTATCACAAGAATGAACCTCATTGGTTCTTGCTGAAGCTCAAATGTGCTGCGTAACAAGAGAATGAACCTCATTGGTTCTTGCAGAAGTTCAAACGTGCTGCGTAACACGAGAATGAACCTCATTGGTTCTTGCTGAAGCTCAAACGTGCTGCATAACACAAGAATGAACCTCAGTGGTTCTTGCGGAAGTTCAAACGTGCTGCGTATCACAAGAATGAACCTCATTGGTTCTTGCTGAAGCTCAAATGTGCTGCGTAACAAGAGAATGAACCTCATTGGTTCTTGCGGAAGTTCAAACGTGCTGCGTAACACGAGAATGAACCTCATTGGTTCTTGCGGAAGCTCAAACGTGCTGCGTAACACAAGAATGAACCTCATTGGTTGAAGCTCAAACGTGCTGCGTAACACAAGAATGAACCTCATTGGTTGAAGCTCAAACGTGCTGCGTAACATGAGAATGAACCTCATTGGTTCTTGCTGAAGCTCAAACGTGCTGCGTAACACGAGAATGAACCTCATTGGTTCTTGCTGAAGCTCAAACGTGCTGCGTAACACGAGAATGAACCTCATTGGTTCTTGCGGAAGTTCAAACGTGCTGCGTAACACGAGAATAAACCTCGTTGGTTCTTGCGGAAGTTCAAACGTGCTGCATAACACGAGAATAAACCTCATTGGTTCTTGCGGAAGTTCAAACGTGCTGCGTAAGACGAGAATGAACCTCATTGGTTCTTGCAGAAGCTCAAACGTGCTGCGTAACATGAGAATGAACCTCATTGGTTCTTGCGGAAGTTCAAACGTGATGCGTAAGACGAGAATGAACCTCATTGGTTCTTGCAGAAGTTCAAACGTGCTGTGTAACAAGAAAATGAACCTCATTGGTTGAAGCTCAAGTGTGCTGCGTAACACGAGAATGAACCTCATTGGTTGAAGATCAAACGTGCTGCGTAAGACGAGAATGAACCTCATTGGTTGAAGATCAAACGTGCTGCGTAAGACGAGAATGAACCTCATTGGTTCTTGCAGAAGCTCAAACGTGCTGCGTAACAAGAAAATGAACCTCATTGGTTGAAGCTCAAACGTGCTGCGTAACACGAGAATGAACCTCATTGGTTCTTGCGGAAGTTCAAACGTGATGCGTAAGACGAGAATGAACCTCATTGGTTCTTGCAGAAGCTCAAACGTGCTGCGTAACAAGAAAATGAACCTCATTGGTTGAAGCTCAAACGTGCTGCGTAACACGAGAATGAACCTCATTGGTTCTTGCTGAAGCTCAAACGTGCTGCGTAACACGAGAATGAACCTCATTGGTTCTTGCTGAAGCTCAAACGTGCTGCGTAACAAGAAAATGAACCTCATTGGTTGAAGCTCAAACGTGCTGCGTAACACAAGAATGCACCTCATTGGTTCCGTTTACCACAACTGATGTGTGAGTTGATAAATGTTTATTTGTGAATAAAAGCCTAAATTCAATCTGTACATCATATAAAGTGATTGTGTCTCAACTGCTCTATTCATATGGATTAGTTTTACAATCTCTTTATGAACTTTTTTAAGCGTTAAAGTGGTAGTTAGGCATTAGGCATTTCTATGTCAACACTATCAATGCCTGAATAAATATGCAGTGGTCAGTCATCATGTGGTACAAGCAGGAGCTCTCAGAAAATTCCCAGTTTACAAGTTGTAATCACGAGCTCTGCAAAGATGTGAACGCTCTTCATAAGATGAAATCTTGTAATTACGACATGCCTACTGCGGTAACTGGATGCAGAATTGCATTTTGAATTTGAATGCAGGGAATTAAAATTAACTTAATATCAAAGAAATTAATTTAGCTCTAATTTCCAGTTCAACTTCCTGTGTGTTGTAGCCAGTTCAATTCATATTTACACTCATTAACTGAAAGGGAGCAAATTCTTCAGTTCTGAATTTTGCATGACTTTGAATGCAATGTCAATTCCATGCACCATGTGCATGTGTCAGACTGCAATGCAATGCAATGCAAGTGCGCTCAGTTTTCTCTTTCAGGTCAACTACTGTAGTGGCAGAGCAACAGTTTGAAGAGTATCTTGCTGAGTAGGTGTGTTAAAGTCACATTTTCCACAACAACTTATAATGATAATAACACATCTGTTTTAATGGCACAGACATTTAGAGGAAACTCTATCTGATACCTGTGTACAACAGGACTGTGTGATTGCATTGTGCTGGCCGAACATTCACGGATGCATTTATGCACTTGAATGAAGTTTATGATCTATGTCACTTTGGATAAAAGCATCTGCCAAATGCATAAATGTTAAATACAGTATATTCCACACTTTAACTTAATAATGTAGCATGCATACTAGCGGCATCCAAGTGCAACTGACATACAAGCAAAAATAAACGCAACAGAGTTGATCTTGAATGTTTGTGCCTGCTTTATATTTTTAGGTTCGAAAGATTGCAGATATCTGAACGGCACACAGACGCTGGACAGCTATCAAACACGGCTTATGTTAGTGCCATCCAGAAATCTCAGCTCCTCAGCCATGATGGCAGAAAGAGAGAGAGAGATGTGTGCTGGCAGCCTCTTCCATATGCATTACTAAATCATACACTGACTCTCTGCAGGGACAAATAAAAACCTCAGTGCTGAATATTTCAGCAACGGCTTGGATTTCATCATGGTAGGCCTGACAATATTGATAGAGGAGCCAAAAAGATGCTAAACCTAAAGCCAATGACATGAGACTTGTTTAGTGGCCTCGGTATTAGTAATGCAAGAGCAGTTTTCAATCATTCATTTATTTTTACTCTTGCGTGGAAGCACTGAATTGATATTTCTCAAAACAATTCAGCCAAAATTGCTTAGTGTACAGACTCCATTCAAACTGTATTTTTGTAGATTATGTCATTGTTAGATATGTCACTTAGTTTTTTTTTGTAAACTTGATCATTTCTAGTCACACATAATGTTCCCCAATCAAAATATCATTGTGATTAGTCTTTCTTGGACATTTCTTATATGACAACATTTTTCAGAATCAGTAAAAATGTCCATCTTTTTCAACTTAAAAACTTAAGTTGCTGACTTAAATTTTTAAAGTATAATAAACTTGTCTGTACAAGTCATTTGAAGTCAGTTGAAGTCCCTTTCAAGGAAAATCTATTCACTTGGCGGCCATATTTGCAACGCCTCCGGGCAGCTATTTCAGGCATCCAAGACCAAGTCCTATCTATTTGAATGGATGATTCTTGAAATCTCAAAAACAGCTTGTCGAACTAGCAATTAAATAATATATTTCAAATCAGCAACAAAATCTGACATAAACTGTCCCATAAATGTTATTTATTATACTCGAATAGCGTTAAAAAAGCTTGTTTTTCAGGCTAGACCAGCTAATGCGCATGTGCAGTCCTAAGGTGAGTCTCAGGTTTCTATGGGAACCGGAGCTTCTAACAGCAGCTGCAGTGACGCGATGACTTTACCAATCAGCGATTGCCTCTTCACTTAGAAGGCGGGATGTCATATTGCAGTTTCTCCCATTCATAAGTATAGTCTTTGACTATATGATTATATTACATTGACTTAAAAAAATCGAGTTGAACTAGGTAAAATAGTACCTAGTTAGAGTTATAGTAATGCAAAAATATAAGTTCCCATGACTTACTGATCTTATCATTTTTCTGAAAAATATATATATATATATTTTCACAATGTTGCAGTACAAAAGTACATACAAAATGTTTTTGTCACATTCATCTTTAATAGTAAAGTGTTACCAATAACATAAAATGTGCATAAATGAGAAAGAGAAGAATGGAGCTTAAATAGTGTCTTTTCTTTATTTCTTCATAACAAATTTTCCATTCATAATGAACGTACAGGCTATGGCAAGCCATTTTGACCTTTAATCATTCAGGATATGAATTCTTGATATCAGCAATTAAATTTTCACTAGTTAAAGTGCTCATTTTTGATATCAAAAATTTGATTTCTACTAGTAACAATGGCAATTTTTGATATCAGGAATTACATTTCCACTAGTAAAAATGTGAATTCTCAATATCAACAATGACGTCATCACTCGCAGAAATAAACATTCTTGATATCTGTAAGTGTATTTTCACTAGTTAAATGTCACTATAGGCTGCTATTTATATTCAATTGTTGATATCAAGAATTAATTTCTTACTAGTTGAAATCCCAATTTCACATATCAGAAATACAATTCTTACTAGTAAAAATTGGAGCGTCTCAGATCAACATTCAGCTCTGACATCTGCCAGACCCCGCTCTCGCTGAGACGGAAAGTGTACGAGCTCTAGAGGTTATTGATCGATCCGCCTCTGAAGGCCCTGTCATGTCACCTCTGCGTTCTGGTGATAACTCGTTGTGGTGAGATTTGGCTCCTGTAAGATGAATGTTGTCTCTGTGACATATATGTCACCTGAACCCGTGTCTGATGCTGCAGGTGGCCTCATGCTGAAATGCAAGACTTTGAAGCTGTTTTCACCCTTGGTTCGATTACTTGGTCCGGACCTGAGTTCGATTCCACACCTGCCCAAGTACACAATGGATTATTTGGGTCCATGCTACTTTTGTATCCTCAGGATCATAATCATCAGGCTTCATAATTAACTTTTTCAGTGTGCATCGCATTTAGTTTTTTTACTCATATTGAGGCATGCATATGTTCTCTTTGTACATATGTAAATGTTTATATAAGTGCACCATTGATTTTCTGCCTTCCTAATGTATGTCTAAGCATGTTAGCATGTAATTGGCAAGTAACTGAGGGGTGGTTGATTTATGATTTCACTTTTTTAACTGTAGTTAGTGTGTAATGTTGCTGTTTGAGCATAAACAACATCTGCAAAGTTACGACGCTCAGAGTTCAAAGCAAAGGGAGATATTTTCTTTTAAAGAAATCGCTTTTTAAGGACCACAACAAAAGGCTGATAGGGACTACAACGAGCTTCTTCACGGGTTAGTGACATCACTAACCCTAAAATTTCATAAAAGCAAGATGACATCATAAGTTATAACCGTAATTAAACTAAACTATACCTGTTCTCTCTTCTTGCAGTAAATATTCTCTGGCTCTGTTCATCTTACAACAGTTCCCACACCAGCGATTTGTAGATTATCATGACAGAATATGCTAATCAATGACTTGAAGATTACATCACACATCATAACACACATTACATCATAAATTCATCAACTAGCCATTCAGAAACGTCCTGTCTCATCCTGTCACTTCTTCTTGAGTCTCTCCATCATTATTCGACTCCGGTTTGAACATAAAAGGCTGAACAATTTCGGACATTTTCAGTGTGTGTCTGCATGAGGTAATCAGAGCTGCTAACACAAGCTCTTGAAGCTCCGCCCTCTTCTTGAAAGGGGGCCGGGAGCAGCAGCTCATTTGCATTTAAAGCAACACACACAAAAACGGCACGTTTTTGTTCACCCTCAAAAAGTGACAATTTTAACATGCTATGAAAAATGATCTGTGGGGTATTTTGAGCTAAAACTTCACATACACACTCTGGGGACATCAGAGACTTATTTTACATCTTGAAAAAAGGGGCATTATAGAACCCCTTTAATGCTCGATACTCGATTTTGGGCTGTCCCAGACAAAAAATCGTGGCGATTTCTGTGGTCGTGGCTCCTAAACGGTGGTTCTACGTGAAAGAGGTTCAAAGACGGCCTCGCAACCAGAGATTGACAGTGTCAGAAATGTAGCATGACCATCTCACAGTGCGTTTGCTGTTACGGCCTACGTCTACTGACTAGCCAATAAAAATGGCATATTGATCAATGCGACATGGTGCTAAAACTTAAAGGGGTCCTATTATGCTTGTTCACTTTTTCACCTTTAGTTAGTGTGTGATGTTGCTGTTTGAACATAAAAAAGATCTGCAAGGTTACAAAGCTCAAAGTCCATTCCAAAGGAAAATATTTTATTTAACACAACCCACTTTCCAAGAACTACAACGAACAACACGTTTGGACTACAAAACGATTGTTCTGAAGTCATAATGTTACTCATTTAAATAATCCCGGCCATGGAATACTCAAAAAATGGGACGAGGCCTGGTTGAGCTGCATTAGAGAAGACAGTGTTGTCGCTATGTCAAAGAGAGACTGTTTTTTTCCACAATGTTTTCAAAACTCATTTGTTTGACCTTCCTAAGGCTGACGAGAGTGGTTAAAGTTTATTTTAAACACTGTTCCTGAACATTATAACCCCAATTTTGCGCTAACCCCAAAACACGAGCTAAGCGCACTGGGCCAGCTAACCAATCACAGCACATTTCGTATTTCTGAAGGAGGGGCTTCATCGAAATCGGCGAGTTCAAGCCAGACTGTGGAGCGAAAAGTGCTTTAACGTGAAAAATAATGTTTTTTGAACAATCAAGCATGAAAACATATTCTAGTACACCCCAAATACAAAATCAAGACTTCGTAAAAGGGCATAATAGGACCCCTTTAAAACTACTTACCCCAAGCTCCATTTGCAAAATTGACATGCCAAGTTGACCTCATTTCCCTAGCCAAGACCTTGTCCATATTCTCCTCTTTCGCTTCCTCTTTTTTTCAGCGCACATAAAAGCCACAATTGCCAAAGTGCGATCATCTTGCTCTATTTGTTTACCACGTTTTATTCTTCTACACTTACTTGCGTCGTAGCCTACGATTAAATAGGTGTTATCATCGTACAGTCTACATACATGTCGAACCCAAGTTTACTAGATCCATGTCATACAGTGTGATTTGTCATGATCTTATAGGAATGCCAAAGTCTGTAGCAGGCAAAAGGCAAATCTTTTCACTCGGCGGCCATCTTTGAAACAACTCTCAAGCAGCTATTTCAGTCATGCAAGTGCAGCTTCTATCTCTTTGAATGGGGAAACATCAAATTCTCCAAAGGTTTTCACCAAGCTTACAATTAAATTTGAAATCACCAATGAAACTCTCTCATTAATGTTTCTATAGCAACCGGAGCTTAGGGAGCTGCAGTGATGCGATGACTTTACCAATTGCCGATTGGCTCTTTAATTTAGAAGGCGGGACTTATTCCACCATATTGCGCGTCTTTTGTATATCCAAAGTCTTTGGTGCATACAGACTCCATTAAAACTTTTTTTTGTAGATCATTTAAGACAGGTGCACACTGTACGATTTTGGCCACAGTTTGTCTGGGACAAATTTTGCACATCCTAATAGATACCTCTGATCCTAGGCCAAAACCTTGTCTTTGATCGCTAGTTTGACATGTTCAGACGATTAATTTGACCTCCAATAAAATTGTCAGAAGTTTTGAGGCGCATTTCTGCAGTGCGACTTCTCCTATGACAGCGTTAAGACGCCAAAAACTACATTGTAAAAACAAGTTGTGAAAGAGTTGATCATTTAATTCTGTAGCTCAAAGAGTAGATCATGGCATTGAATGGTAAGGTAATGGGTTTGATTCACAGGAAAGCATGAACTGATAAAGCATATGTAATGCAATGCAAGTCGCTTTGGATAAAAGTGTCTTGCAGATGCATAAATGGAAATGTACACACACATGCATTAGTTTTTATGTGCATGCATGCACTCGCCTCACATGGTTTTTGGGCTTGTACGTGCTTGTGCACCATCGATTACCTGCGTTTAAGCATGTCTAGCATGTTAGCACGTCTATATGTGTGTGCTTGTGCACATAAGAGCCTATGAACAGGAACAGAGCGAACTCTAATCTGTTCAAGCGCCTCAACAGTTCAACTGTGCCCTTCAACAGTTGTCATTTGCTTCTTCAAATACCTTTGTCATCGAAGAGAGATTAAAAAAAGCCTCAAATGAATGCGAACAAAGGCACAGCAGAGGAGCAACGCAGTGCAAATTGCCTGATGATGAGGTGGCTAATCCCACTGCTAGTTTAATTGATACTTAAAGGCCTGCTATCCACTCTGAAGTGCTGAGAGGCTACAAACCGCCTCGGCCAAGGTGTGGTAACAGGGTGAGTAACTGCAAGCGAGTTCTCTGTCTGCTAATGCTCTCTTGCCTTCCTCTGCAGTCTCAACTCGCTTTTGCACGTTTGCACTCATGCATTTTAGGTGCCACTTTAATCACTGTCTATTGTTTTGGGCTTTCTTTTCGCACCCCTGTGATACCTCAGACCTTGTCTGCCCGCTTTATACCAGTTGTCTCAGACGGTGTCTTCTCATTCGCAGGGTGGCATGAGTCCAGAGTGTTGTTGTGTGTTGACAGGCAGAGCTGGGCACTGTTACCTGTGGAAATGTGCATGCACAAATGAGCACAACGGTTTCGGACAGTGACAAAATCATTGCAGGTTGCTCAAGGTAAGTTTTTTGAGTCTTCTATCATGGTTAAAGATGAAGTATGCAATGCCACTTGCAACAGACAAAAAAAATACTGTTTTTCAAAGTTTCAAGTCATCTTTCAATAATGTCAGATTGCTCAAATAAACCCCAAAATACTGTAAGTCTTGGTGCCACTAGTGGCGCAATAATTGCATGCTCACTAAAATAACTGAAACTATTTGCCTTTGTGCATAATGTGGACAAAATGCATCATCCAAACAATGATATACTTTTGGATGCAATAATCTCCACGACTCCTCATATGGCGTTTGTTTGCCAAAGCGGAAATTGCATCCAGTTTGACAAGTGTTTGTTTGTGTTTGAACTAGTTGCAATGCATTCTTCAGTATTTGAATAGGTTACACGGTTACACAGCATGCCAAGCTCATTTATTTGCAGGAAATGCATGAACTGATCAAGTAAATACCTTGAATGCGATGCATTCTTGCAAATGCATACATGTGAATGTACGTAAACATGCATGTGTGTAATTGCTCCATATGTGCATATATGCATGCATGTAGTATAGCCATATTCTAATAATGTTTGTCAGATTGCTCAAATAAACCCAAACAGACTGTAGTTTCACTTGGTGGCACTAGATGAGCACTAATTGCATGCTTGTTCAACTAACTGAAACTATTTGTCTTTGTGCGTAATGTGGACAAAGTGCATCATCAGAGCAATTATACTTTTGGCTGCAAAATAATTATCACAACTCCTATGGCATTTGGTCGCCAGGGTGGAAGTTGCATCGAATTTGACAAGTTTTGTTTGTTTTTGAACTAGTTGCAGTGCATTCTTCAGTATTGAACGGTTACACAGTGTGCAAAACTCATGGGTTAGATTAGCAGGAAATGCATGAACTAATCAAGTATATACCCTGAATGCAGTGCATTCTTGCAAATGCATACATGTAAATGTACGTAGACATGCATGTGTGCAATTGCTCCATATGTGCAGATATGCGTGCATACTGTAAAAATGTTTGGCTAATGTCAGATTGCTCACATAAACCCTAACAGACGGCAGTTGTGCTTGGTGCCACTAGTTGCGCAATAACTAGTTGCGCAACTAACAGAAACTATTTGTCTTTGTGCATAATGTGGACAAAATGCATCACCAGAGCAATTATATACTTTTGGCTGCAAAATAATCATCACGCCACCTTCATATGGCGTTCAGTGGCCGGAGCGGAAGTTGCATCCATTTTGACAAGTGTTTG
Source organism: Rhinogobio ventralis (assembly GCA_039654625.1). Taxonomy (NCBI): domain Eukaryota; kingdom Metazoa; phylum Chordata; class Actinopteri; order Cypriniformes; family Gobionidae; genus Rhinogobio; species Rhinogobio ventralis. Next base: position 4,109,396 of record CM077197.1, read on the forward strand.
TTTGAAGGTAAGTCTGAAATAAGCACTCAATTCTTCCTTCCCCTTCCCCCACTCTCTCAACTTCAAGAAGACTTTCTCCCGCTAGAATTCTGGAATGATCATTAACCTTTCCTTTGGTCCCCCCTCCCTCCTCCTTGCCAGGCTGTATCTCCTGTTCTGTTTGGTTCCTGGCCCCATATGCCACTTTCCTATTTCCTGGCTGTAGACAGCAGGGAGTAGCTCTATTATCACCTCCACTGAGCTGTCTTTGAATGTGAGAGGCAATTCCATTTCACTTTGCCACGGGGAGGAGGAGGCAGGCGTACTACCCAGCTCACAGAAATTGGCTAAGGGTTCATTTTTATAGACAGAGCGCAAGGACACCGCTTTTCCTCTGGTGTTATAGAGGATTTCGAATGTACTACACTAATGCCATGATTGCTATTGTGAAAATTGCTCAATATGGGTTTTGACAAGTGCACAGATCCAGACTGTTTGTTTGTTTCAGAGAGGCGTCGTTGCATTTAAATATTGTACATCCGGCCGTTTATTCATATATTTATGTTTCTAGCATTGCTATGATTGATGCATCATGCACGGATTGTTTTTTCATTTTAACTTTGGTTTGTTTCAATCAAAACATGCTTTATGTAGGTATTCAAACTAATTACACAGTCTTGATTTTGTGCATCGCAGAGGATTTTGAATGCATTACACTAAATGCCATGTTTGCTACTGTGAAAACCGCTCAAGATTAGTTTTGACAGGTGCACGGATCATGACTATTTGTCTGCTTCTGAGAGGTGTCATTGCATTTAAATATTGCACATCCAGCCATTTATGTTTCTAGCATTACTATATGGTTAATACATGCACCATTTTTGGTTTTTTTAAATTATTGCATCATTTTTTAAAATCAAAACATGCTTTAAGCAAGTATTTGAAGTAGTTATGCAGTCTGGATTTTGTGCATTGTTGCATTTCTGAAATACACTCACCTAAAGGATTATTAGGAACACCATACTAATACTGTGTTTGACCCCCTTTCGCCTTCAGAACTGCCTTAATTCTACGTGGCATTGATTCAACAAGGTGCTGAAAGCATTCTTTAGAAATGTTGGCCCATATTGATAGGATAGCATCTTGCAGTTGATGGAGATTTGTGGGATGCACATCCAGGGCACGAAGCTCCCGTTCCACCACATCCCAAAGATGCTCTATTGGGTTGAGATCTGGTGACTGTGGGGGCCATTTTAGTACAGTGAACTCATTGTCATGTTCAAGAAACCAATTTGAAATGATTGGAGCTTTGTGACATGGTGCATTATCCTGCTGGAAGTAGCCATCAGAGGATGGGTACATGGTGGTCATAAAGGGATGGACATGGTCAGAAACAATGCTCAGGTAGGCCGTGGCATTTAAACGATGCCCAATTGGCACTAAGGGGCCTAAAGTGTGCCAAGAAAACATCCCCCACACCATTACACCACCACCACCAGCCTGCACAGTGGTAACAAGGCATGATGGATCCATGTTCTCATTCTGTTTCCGCCAAATTCTGACTCTACCATCTGAATGTCTCAACAGAAATCGAGACTCATCAGACCAGGCAACATTTTTCCAGTCTTCAACTGTCCAATTTTGGTGAGCTCGTGCAAATTGTAGCCTCTTTTTCCTATTTGTAGTGGAGATGAGTGGTACCCGGTGGGGTCTTCTGCTGTTGTAGCCCATCCGCCTCAAGGTTGTGCGTGTTGTGGCTTCACAAATGCTTTGCTGCATACCTCGGTTGTAACGAGTGGTTATTTCAGTCAAAGTTGCTCTTCTATTGGTTGATTAGATAATTGCATTAATGAGAAATTGAACAGGTGTTCCTAATAATCCTTTAGGTGAGTGTATGTCAGACCAATTGATGTACACGGTATATTCTCGACATTGCCATAATAGGCACTATAGCAGCCATTAGCACAAGCTGTCCTCTTGTACTCCCAATTTTCGTTTTCAGAGCAACAGTTTGAAGTTAATAGTTAGTTAAACTGTCAATATGTTTAAACATACATTTAAAGGATCATGCATCATGCATTTGAGCATTGAAGCTCGGTGCAACCACAAGAATGCAAAAATGCACATTAAGTTTGTACAACAAACTTCATGCTTGTAATGCATTGGCTAAACATTTGCGTACTTGCATAAAGCATGATTCTGGCCCAAGTCTCTGAGATTCTTTCAACCTGGTGCTTTGCAATGGTGTATTTTTTGTGATGCGACAATGCTATTGTACTTAAGTATGCATAATGTATATTAAACTGCAATTCTGCAGAGACTGTGAATAATCCTTAGAATATTCCTGAGAACTGCTCACAGCTAGGACTATATATTTATTGGGATCTGTTGCTTACTGGGAAAAATCAGCACAACACAGAGGCTAGAAAGGTTTTTCTATCGTTTAGGGTCTGGGCAAATATGTTGAAATCCTCTAAGGAGGCTGATGAAAAATGCACCAGCTTCGTGCCATCGCTAGTCTTAAGCTAAAATTGATGTTTTATAAATAATTTCGACCCTGCAAACATCAAAGGCCACAATCACAGCGACTCAGTGATATTCATTTGGCATAAGTCAGTTTCATTTTTCCGAGCTTTTCATCAGAAATGGCTTAAAAAGTAGCCTTGCCCTGAATCTTTCATGACTTGGGGCTTGCAGGGGACAGTGGCTGATGTTCTTCACTTGTAGACGTCTGACAGCGCTCGGCAGCATCAACAACAAAATGCTCACAAACCCCCATTGCACTTCCTGGGTCATACGGCCTGATAAATATTTCAAGGGACTAGCGACACACTGAGCGGCTGATAACAGGTCAGTTGCAGGTGATAAAAGACTGTTTTAGTTGGGACATTAGGCCTTTTCTTCAGTGTGCGATATTATATCTTCACCATCGTTTAGCCCTGTATTACACATCAGTGATTTAGCTTCGCATCGCCTGTACAACCGCTGATCTGATCCCGTGAGCTGTATATAGGCATGATGCTAAGCATATCTAATAAACAGCAATAAACAGGCGTATTTATTATAAATGATTTATCCGTGCACATTACTTTTTTAATTCACGTGTCCTTGTAATATTATAACTTCCCCTACCTCTTCCAGCGACATCTCTTCTCTGATGACGAGGGCAGGGCAACCTGTCAATCACATGAGATCCACCAATAGCAAGCCACAACCATCCAATCAATTCCCCACAGACAAAATCAAGCCCTGCCCTACATTTGTTCTTGTTTGATAAGCCATTTTATTCTGATATAGGTCACAATAGGAAAAAAAGACTAGTGCAAAATGACCATGTAGATCTTTTGTACTATGGAAGCTTGTTTCCGCCATGGAATAAAACAATTTAAAAGATAATTGCGACTTTTTATCTCACAATTCACAGTTTACATCTCGCAATTCTGACTTTATAACTCGCAGTTGCGACTTTATATTTCAGAATTGCAAGAAAAAAAGTCAGAATTGTGAGATAAAAGATATAGGTTTTAGAACAGAGACAGGGTGTAATCTATTCACTATACAACTAGTAAATGCATACAGAAGATTATTCATGTGAGAATGTCATTACCTGAGATGTTTGCAGCTGGGAAAGTCAGGGTGAACATATTTTTCTTCTTCTTTACAGTGCATCACCTCCGGAGTGATTGCCAGAGGGAAGCTAAAAGTAGAACAAGCCAATGCTGGAAGTAACAGATATTTCTTTATAGGCATATTTAATTAGAATTCTTAATTAAAAAGCTAATTAATTTGGTGTCCATTGGTCTGCATGTTATTGCTGATTATACGGACACCATAATTAGACCAGGTTCAAGTTCAGCAGAGCTATACTGTCGCAAAGTGAACCAAACAGACCCTTTCCTACCTGAAAGGCCACTGTCCTCATTAGCCTTGCTTTTGTGGTGTCAGGTGTGGAAAATAAAGCCAATAAATTGCTCTAATTTACTCTCTCCAATGCACCTGAAAGAACTTTTATTGATTTACTTTTATTAGGTGCATATATTCAATTAACACCTCTTAAAAACTTTAAAAACTTATTGCATGCAAAACTCATCATTCACTTGTAAATAACAGAATGGTGCATGCATAATAATAATACCGTAGACTGACTTGAGTCAAGCATGAAACGAGGGCACAGATAATTGGCCGATACGCTGATGTGGGCACCTGAAATGTCAGGCATCAGTTCAAGAGAGAGAGTGTATTTAGAGGGTCAGCGCGTATGCAGGTAAATCTGGCTCCTTTACTAGGCTGACACCTGAGCTGGAGACCTAAAAGGACATCAATAATGAGAGGTGTGGGAGTGCATCTCAGGGGACAACATGGGCCCGGAGTCGTCTGCACAGAGGCTAATAAGGGTTTAAAAGCCACAACTGTCCACAGCCCACGCCAGCCCACCAGCCGTCTTTCTTTTCCAAAGAGCTGCCTGATGCTTTCTGACAGGCCTCAGCTGCAACCGCGGGGGACCGCAGCGGTCAGTGGTTATGTCAGCATCAAACAATGCAGCCCGTGCCTATTAGGGAGCCGAGGCGTTGATTAGAACGTGCCCTCTCTGAATATTCTCCGAATTCGACAAAGAAAGACGTCATATTTCGGCTTGACTTATTTCATATTTCATCTGGCATCTGGCAAACAACTTATAAATAACTCAAGGGCCATCTTAAATGCATTCCCATGAAATTTTTAGTGACACTGTAATGTAAGCCACTACCTGTCATGAATCGCAAATAACCTCGGCCTCTCGCCGTGTTTACTCTGTTGTCCATCAGCTCGCCGTCTTCCTCTTATATTCACCGGAGAAAGCAATCTCTTCTGACTGGGGCGGCCTTCCCTCGTCCCCGTATCCAGGCTGGCAATAATTTCGTTGTCATTTGCTGTGCGGTGACCACATCATTGATGTGACAGTGCCGGGCATTAGGTAAAGTCCCCAGACTAGTGCTCACTTACAGAAGCTGCCTCGATCTGTCATTGACAGTGATTAGATTAGACCTGGCTGGCAAACACGTTCCTTAGCGACAGGACTTCTTGATGTGTGTGGTCCTTAACCAACCTCTGAAAACTTGAATATGCAATTTTTTTTACCGTTTATATATTTAAGACACTTTTATCCCAAATCGACTTGGATTGCATTTAAGATGTACAGTTTATAAGTTCATGCATTCCCTGGGAATCGAACCCATGACCTTGGCGCTGCTCTACTGTCTCAGCTACAGGGATGCCTCAGTTATTTTAGGTAATAATATTTCGTCCATGGCATTGTCTTGATTTAGGTCACATTGGATGCATTGTGTTTCAATCTGCTGTTTGGCTTGTTCATCTAGGCTGATGTTGGCTTTGCACAACTAATGAAGGATCTGCGATCCGACCTCCAGATTGATGTCATTTATACAAGCTGTTTTCACAGATGTTCCAGGACTTCTTGATTTGTGTGGTCCTTAACCAACCTTCGATGTGATTTTCAGGTAATAATATTTTGCCCTTGGCATTAGCCGGGTTTCCATTACAGATTTGCCCAAAACTTTTGAGATATTTTCTAAATGTCGATAAAAAACAATTGCAAAATGACGGCGTTTCCACTAACCAATGTTATGCGACTAAAGCGTAGGCCTAATTGTTTCCTCTCGTAGTAAGTCATTACACTCTTAAAAACACTGGGTTAAAAACAACCCTCGGGCTGGGTAAATATAGGAAAGAACATATGTTGGGTTCATTTTACCCAGCAAATTGGGTTGATTTAACCCAGCATAGCTGATTCATTTTTACTATAATCCTAGCTTCTTTCTTTTTTTTTTTTTTTTTTACTTCATACATGAATTAATGTATTAATATATTAACTTAAATCCTCAAAACTTTTTTTTTTTTTAAATACTCCACACAACCACTGGCTTGCATGAAAATTCCTTTATTTTCGATCATATTTTACAGTAGGCTATAGCATATTTTATATAGGCTAGTTTTTAATACATTTTGCCAACATTTAAGCTCGTTTAATAAATAATAGAAGTAAAAAATTTAACATTTTGAAGTAATTAAAACGTGATCGAGCAGTCTCGGTTGTCCCATTTCCACTGTAACGGCGCTGGATCTCGTGCCGGAGCTTGTGCCGTGTTCAGCGAGGGAACTTCTAACTTCAGACCGCCGCCCTGCGTTTCACTCGTAGCCGAAACATGCAGTGACTGACTCCATAACCTGTCCATAAACAAACAGTGTACAGCTCTGAGAACATATTTTAACATCCTAACTATTCTGTATCTTTTTGAATAAAATCATAAAATTGTATGCATCAGACGTTTTTATCACACAAAAAGACCAACGTGACACTCGTTTAGGTGACTCACATCGCACCCCTGTATGTTGCTTTGCATAAAATTAAATGACATACAGCAACAATAACGAATTTATAGATAAAATAAAATGTACACAAACTTGTATTTTACCGAAGACATGCAACAATTTGATGGAGCGGCACTGCTTTCTCCTGAAGAGGTCGCAAAAAGCCTGCGATAAATAACTCAACTTCTGGGTTGTTATGTCTGAACCAGGAGCTGGGTTACACAAAAACTACCCAAACACTGGGTTGTTACGTCTGACCCAGGAGCTAGGTAACACAAAAACTACCCAAACACTGGGTTGTTACGTCTGACCCAGGAGCTGGGTAACACAAAAACTACCCAAACACTGGGTTGTTACGTCTGACCCAGGAGCTGGGTAACACAAAAACTACCCAAACACTGGGTTGTTACGTATGACCCAGGATCTGGGTAACACAAAAACTACCCAAACACTGGGTTGTTACGTCTGACCCAGGAGCTGGGTAACACAAAAACTACCCAAACACTGGGTTGTTACGTATGACCCAGGATCTGGGTAACACAAAAACTACCCAAACACTGGGTTGTTACGTATGACCCAGGAGCTGGGTTGTTACGTCTGAACCAGGAGCAGGGTAACACAAAAACTACCCAAACACTGAAAAAATTACCCCAAAAGGCTCAACCCAGGATTTGGGTAGAAAAAATAACCCAAGATTTTTCAGACTGTAGGTTTACGTATATCGCAGCCACCGCACTAGCCATTATTTTTAATCGAAGGAGACATAGGCATGTTATCCAAGCATTAATGACAAGGAAAACTCCTTATACTTAGGGAGCGGCCATGTATGGGGTGGTTCTGGGTGTTTCTCTCTCCTATCTGCTTAGGTCTTGACAAATTGTGGCATTTCTTTGTTGTTTAGAATCCAGTAGCCTATTCTTTGTCTTTTATGAGTTTAATAAAGAACGTCTTCTGTCCAAACATACCACGACATCTTTAAAGAATGATCATGTGACTTTTACGTACGCCAGGTGACCTGTAAATGCAAACTGTTTCCATTGCAATTTTGCGAAATATTCCTTTTACGAAATTCCTGAAAAAACACCTCATGCGAGCATAAAAACTTTTTTGCAATATATGGGAGTTTATGTGAAATTGACGTGTTTCCATTGGGCGTATTTCCGATTTGCAATTTGATTTAGGTCGCATTAGGATGCATTGTGTTTCAATCGGCTGTTTGGCTTCTTCATCTAGGAAGTTGTTGGCTTTGCACGATTAATGAAGAATCTGCTGTTTTTGCAGGTGTCCTTTACCAACCTTTGAAAACATTCATGTGATTTTCAGGTAATAATGTTCCGTCCTTGGCATTGTCTTGATTGTGTGTCAATCGGCTGTTTGGCTTCTTCTTATAGGCAGTTGTTGGCTTCGCACGACTAATAAAGAATTTGCGATCCAAGCTCCAGATTGATGTCATTTATACAAGCTGTTTTCACAGATGCTCCAGGACTTCTTGATTTGTGTGGTCCTTAACCAACTTTCGAAAACTTTCATATGTGATTTTCAGGTGATAATGTTCCGTCCTTGGCATTGTCTTGATTTAGGGCGCATCGGATGCATTGTGTTTCAATCTGCTGTTTGGCTTGCACATCTAGGATGTTGTTGGCATTGCATAACGTGGTGAAGAATCTGCAAGAACTTTAAAATGTGATTTTCAGGTAATAATGTCCCATCCTTGGCATTGTCTTGATTGTGTTTCAATCTGATGTTTGGCTTGTTCATCTAGGCAGTTGTTGGCCTTGCACGACTAATGAGGAATCTGCGATCCGACCTTCAGATTGATGTCATTTATACAAGCTGTTTTCACAGATGTCCTTAACCATCCTTCGAAAATTTTCATATGTGATTTTCAGGTAATAGTATTTCGTCCTTGGCATTGTCTTGATTTAGGTCGCATCAGATGCATTGTGCACATCTAGGTGGTTGTTGTCATTGCGTAACTAATGCAGTAGCGCAGTGAAGAATTTGTTAGAACTTTAATATGTGATTTTCAGGTAATAATGTCCCATCCTTGGCATTGTCTTGATTGTGTTTCAATCTGATGTTTGGTTTATTTATCGTTGGCTTTGCACAACTAATGAAGAATCTGCGGTCCGACCTCCAGGTTGATGTCATCTACACAAGCTGTTTTCGGTTTATTAGAGGTTCTTTCAATATTATCACCTTCAGGTCCTTCGTCAGGTCACCTTCATTTATATAGTGATTTATACAATACAGATTGTTTTAAACAGATGCAAACTTCAGTGTAAAATTAATTCTAATGGAAAAGCATTTAATGAAATCTGTTAGAGACGTAACGCAAACACAGCTGCTCGCGTGGGTCAGCGCAGTATGTTTGTACCCACCTGATGATGGAAAAGCTCTCCATCCAACACAATGACTCCCTGAGGGAGCGGCTGGCCTTACCGTTCCTAATCACGGCGGCCCCTCGGCAATTGTGGCCACTGACTGCGCTAATAAGTGCAAAGTACAGGGGGCTAATACACAACAAAAGGAGAGCACAAAAAACAAGTAGGGGGAGAAAAACAAACTCTTCAGGTAGGCGCATGCACGGTTAATTCAACAATAAGGCCTTGGAGCAAAGCCTGTCAGTAGCCTATTAAAGAGGAGGAGAAAGGGAGGAAAGGCAAATAATCCGGTAATGAGGATGAGAAGATGGCCGCTCGCCTTGCTGGTAGGGTGCAGGCAAGCCCGTGCATGCATGTTTCAGGAGAATAGATTACTGGACCCCATTGCCCTGTTATAATGACCCTTCTTGTTAGCCTTGGAGATGGAAGCCTCTTCATTAGGACTCACAACAACTCACCTCTGCGTGCATCCCCTTTCCAGAAGACAGGAGCTGTTTTGCACCCCTAAACATGCGTTTTCTTTGGCTTGTGAATCAGTTGGGACATTATGAGGTGCGCTGAGGACTCACCTGTGTGGCTAAATATCGTATGTGATCTAAGAAGATTTTCTCAATAGTAGAGACGAAGGGAGATACTGCAAGGAGCTTGTTGTTGACTTTACTCCCTTTATATTTTGGGTCCTTGAAGATTTATGTGTGAAAGTAGTCATTTAAAAATAACCGTATTAAATTAATTTGAATATGTTCCTCTGACTAACTCAAAACCCATTGGACAGATATTATTGAAGAGTAAACCGTATGTAATCGAGTATTAATGCTATATGATGATATATGATATACACACACACTTCATATAATCCTAGGCCTATATATATAGAACTATACATAATATATATATATATATATATATATATATATATATATATATATATATATATATATATATATATATATAAATCATGTTTTATGTATGTTAATGCTGTAGGAAAAAACTATATATATATATATCTCAAATGTATAGTTCTATATATATAATAATGCACACACACTTCATCATGTTTAATGCTTAATCATTTCATATTTCTAGATCCCTAAACAGAAGTAGCTGGGTTGCAACAGCAGGGGGAAAACATGCTTAATGCAAATAATAACATGCAATGAAGCATAGAATTATGGGTTGCACTTTATTTTACAGTATGTGCACTTAAGCATACTTAAGAAAGTACTGGTAATATAAGGTCACTACATAGGTTAAGGTTAGGTTTAGGGATAGCTTCAGGGTTAGTACCTAGTTATTACCCAGTTATTGCAGTTACTATAATAAGCAGCTACATGGTATGTAAATGGGGAACATCATGAGTGTAAAATAAAGTGCTACCAAACTGTGTTAGGATGGCAGAGAGGAGAAAATATTTCCCATTTCTTTTGTTGTTTGCGTCACCCAATCAAACTGGTATTTTGGCGCAAATTCATCTGTCACTGGCTAATACTAAAACAATATTTGGCACAGTGTTTGTTTCTATGTGTTATGCTGTTAAATCACACTCGTGGTGTTATGCATTCACAAAATTGTCAATTTTCCTATTCAGTCTGTGTCATATTGTTGCAGATTGCAGGCTTCTGCAGTTCAAGGTAATATTAATCAATTTCACTGTTTGATTTTTTTTTAATCAATTATTTCATTTAATTATTTTGCACATTACATATTTAGATTTTTTTTAATGTATAATCAGTTCTAATAAAGTTTTGAACCTGATACCGCAATGTTAAGTGTGTTTTTTCCTTATTTAAAGGGCCAGAACAGAGACTCATCAAAGATTTTTCTAATCGCTCGTGTAGAGTCAGTTGTGCCAGTGAGACAGGTGAGACAGGTGAGATGAACTGATAAGAAGAACCTATTTCAGGCCGGTGAGGGGGAGGACGATGTGACTCCTATATCAGATGACCGCTGGGATGCTGACAAACGTGTTACTAGGCACAAGTGAGGGGTAATTAGCTAAAACTTTGAAAACTAATTGTAGGCTTTATGATTTATGAGGAAAAACACATACTCGCCAGTAGCCGTCACGTTTTTGAAAAGCGTGCAATGACTAAAATACAATAAACAGCGCAAAATAATTAATATGCAATGCATTATTTCCCCCCTCGTGAATAAAGAGGTTTTCGTTACGTGCAAAAACATTTCTGGATATTTGAGGAAACTCAAAATCCACGAACCTCAGAAGCGTCCAGCATATGAACACCTAAAGTCTCTCTCACGCGCGCGCGGCCAATATGAGAAATCCTCTTAATACAGAAAGCATATATTTCAAAGGGAATTGCATTGCAATTTAATTGTACTATCATCCAGATTCAGTGTGCATGCCTTTTGGAGTTCATTATAAGATGCGAATTAGAGCTGTTAATGCTTTGCTCTTTTGGGGGGAAAAACATGTTATTATTGAAATTACAAATCCTTTCAAGATATAGCCTATTATAAAAATACATTTAATACATGCATTTACAAAAAAAGTGGTTGGTTGGATTGACTCGTGCCTGATTTGATTGTTTCAGGCATGTTTTGAAGCGTTGCATGCATAAGAGTAGTCCATCCACATACAATATTTATATGCCTTGGGACCAGTAAACAGATCTTCAAGAGAAGCCAATATTTCACGCTATAACATTTTAGGTAGGGCGCGAGGCGTGTCATTTCAAGCGTTTTAAATAATAAATAATGAAGTTTTCGTGACTTCTGAAATATATAATGGAAGACAATAGGGTTTATTTGCACTACTTAGTGAGCTACTGAAGAATCGCACGAGCCCCAATTTCCACAGACTACAGTATACAAACATGGATGACCAGCAGAAGTGAATACACTGTGGCGCGTAAGCCTCCTTGATTACACTAATTAAGTTCTGTCTAATTAAATTACCGTCACGTGTTAACCAATAGCAAAAGTTGCTTCATTAACCATGCAGACCGAGGACTGAAAAGCAAAGCCTTTCGTGATTGCAGCCTAGTGTCAATTGGCTAATTTGCTGTCTTGCACAAAGTAGCTCGAACCGCAGGAAGGCGTTAGTTTTCTCTCGCGCTCGCGTTAATTGCTATTTGTCATCGAGCGATGCAGCTCGAGCGTTGCATCTCGCCAGCTCTCGCGCGCTCCAAGAAATGTATGATTGTGGGAAGTGGCTACCCAAACGCACAAGCATCTGAGCTCGCCTTGCAGGACTACCCTATTATATCCATCGGCGACAACCTGGAGAGAAGTTCACCTCTGAAAAAAAACTCCGCTGGGATGACGAATCAGTCAGAGGCAGACAATTTCGCCGACTCGAAGGACTCATCAGGGGACGTCCAGCGAGGCAAACTCTCTCCTGATCTAGACGGAGTCGCCGACAGTCGTCACACTTTCGATGGATCTGCAGGAGAACGGTATCTCCTGTCTCAGTCCAGTCAAGTTCAGCCGAGTCCCACCAGCATGTTTCCTTACCCGAGTCAGCATGCGCCGACGCACCCAGCGTTCTCCATCGGCAGCCCGAGCCGCTACATGGCACACCATCCGGTCATCACGAACGGAGCCTACAACAGCCTCTTGAGCAACTCCTCTGCGCAAGGCTACCCGACCGCGGGCTACCCGTACGCGCAACAGTATGGACACGCGTACCAAGGCACGGCTTTCTACCAGTTTTCCTCCGCTCAGGCCGGGCTCGTGCCCGGTAAAGCGCAGGTTTACCTCTGCAACAGGGCCTTGTGGCTTAAATTTCACAGACATCAAACGGAGATGATTATTACCAAGCAGGGACGGTAGGTGTTTTGCAATTACGGGCATAGAAACCATATTTCCCACAAATTTATGTTTTCGTTACGCAAATACCTGAACAAATTAAGGCAATGAGTCGTGGGAAAATTAAATGAGCACAGCATATATTATATATGCTATATATATATATAATCCGACAAATCTTTGTGCTTTTTCCCCCTTTCACTCTGCATTATCCAAAAACAAAAATCCTTTGATATCAACCTATTATTTTCCTCATTTATTTTCAGTCTATTTCTAACTATATTATTTGTATATCTTTTATTCTTTGGATTTGTTTCCCAAACATTTATACTCATTTAATATTCAGGCTATATCCTTTGTCTTTATTAATCCAAAGTATTTTAGTTTTTCGATTTGCTTTTCCAAGATATTTACATTTTCGTTTTGTGCTTATCCTTTTCGATTTTTTCTTTCTTTAATCCATATTCCATAGTATTTTTTTTTTTTTAAATATATAATATTTTAGTATATATAGCCTATATATATAAAATGTAAAAAAATTGGCTAAAGAGTTGTGCATTGAAACCTGAAATTGTATGAACCCTCAGGCGTATGTTCCCGTTTTTGAGTTTCAACATATCTGGTCTTGATCCAACGGCGCATTATAATATCTTTGTGGACGTGATTCTCGCGGATCCGAACCACTGGCGCTTTCAAGGAGGAAAATGGGTCCCGTGCGGCAAAGCGGACACGAATGTAACAGGTGAACAAAATACCCCCACCCCAATTCATTTAGTTTTATTTCGAATAATAAAGCAATATTATTATTATTATTATTAGCCTACTGTTTATATACCATTGATTTGAATAAGACGCAGATTCGTTTTTTATATTTATTATTATTATTTATTGTATTATTATTATTTTTTGTTGTTGTTGTCGTGCTACCTCAGCACTGACATTCCAATTCTGCTATTTGTAAACAGGAAATAGAGTGTACATGCACCCGGATTCGCCAAACACCGGTGCGCACTGGATGCGCCAAGAGATATCCTTTGGAAAACTTAAACTAACCAACAATAAAGGAGCAACTAACAACACAGGACAGGTCAGTTATTGATCTTTAGATTTGTTTATGAGACGCAGCACCTCAAAATATGAATTTCGTTAGATGTATTAATATTTTTTTTATAATTATCTTTTGTGGTATGATAATTTAACTGGGGGAAAAAATGAAAATATGCTACCTTTACATATAGGTTCGTTGTTGTCCATTTTTCCCCCAGCCATAACAAAATATATATTTTTTTAAATAAACCAGTTAATTTGCAAACGAGCTGATGGGAAATTTTGTAGAATGTACAGCTAAATTAGCTCTATGTTGGTGTTCGGAATGGAACCGCGCGAGCGTAAAGACGCGTGAGGAGATGTTCTCTGACTCTCGTTTTTTCGCTTGAATTCCCGCAGATGGTCGTCCTGCAGTCGCTGCATAAATACCAGCCTCGACTGCATGTGGTGCAGGTGAACGAGGACGGAACCGAGGACACGAGCCAACCCGGGCGGGTGCAGACTTTCACCTTCCCGGAGACGCAGTTTATTGCGGTCACCGCGTATCAAAACACTGATGTAAGAAAGACCAGCGGATTTCAGAAAATTCCATGGATTTATGGGAGAGCTTTTAAGTGTGTAATTTGTTGTTGTCGATTTGCAGATCACGCAGCTCAAAATCGACCACAATCCATTTGCAAAAGGATTCCGTGACAATTATGACACGTAAGTTTTGATTTTTTTTCTTTTCTTGTTTTAATGACCTGACCCTTGATCAGACTCAAACATATACAAATGTAGTCGGGGTTCATTATATCGAGTAAAACAAATTAAGATGCACATGAAGTGCATTTTTAATTTTGCCTGAGTTTAACCAAAACACATCCTGTATTTGTGCGTGCGCATTTCTATTTCTCCGTTTTAAAGACCACATAACAATAACAAGTGTGGCATGTTAATACTCTAGCACGATTATGAGTAGTGTGTGCACTTGCTTTATTTTAATCTGTGCATGTAGATAAGAGTACTTTTTTTGTCAGTCAAATCACAAAGAAGGATTTTGTATTAGTATTAATCTATGTAGCCTATTAATAACGTGTTCCTTATTTGTATTCGCATCATCTCAACATAAACACAGTTTAGTAGTTTTACACATTTTAATATTTATAAACTATATTAGTGCAATGTGCATTTGCATTGTCCGTGCGCATCGCTAATTTGTTAATTAGCACAAGAATGGAAAATTGATAGGGAGTTGTGAGCAGCATGGTTTGCTCTCGTGCACATTTGCAACGCTTTATTTACGCATCTCATATGCAACATTAACGTGTTTGTCCACCATCTTTCTCCAGTGTCTACACAGGGTGCGACATCGATCGGTTGACGCCGTCCCCGGGTGACTCTCCGCGCTCTCAGATCATGCCTAGCGCAAGATATGCCATGACTGGTTCTTTCCTGCAGGACCAATTTGTCAGCTCGTATGCCAAGTCCCGCTTTCACCCTGGCGTCGGAGGCGCTCCTGGCACGGACCGCAGCGTCCCACTTAGTAACAGCTTGCTCTCCCCGCAACAAACCGAGGAGACCACGGTGGCCTCCCCGCAGCGATGGTTTGTCACCCCTGCCAACAATCGACTGGACTTTGCCGCCTCGGCATACGATGCTGCCGCGGCTGCTGATTTCGCCGGTAACGCGGCCACCCTTCTGTCGTACGCAGCTGCCGGAGTTAAAGCGCTGCCCCTGCCCGGGGCGGGATGCTCCAACAGACCTCTGGGGTATTACGGCGAGCCGCCGGGGTGGGGCACGCGCACGCCACCGCAATATTGCAGCAAGTCCAGCTCCGTCCTGTCGTGCTGGCCGTCCAATTCCGTAGGGAGCAGAACGACCTCCTCCAGTTACCTGGTCCCTGGCCTCGAGGACGGAGACGCCATCGCGCCCGAGAGGTCACCACTAGGCGGGGCGGATGAGTCCAAACCCAAAGACCTGTCTGAATCCAGCTGGATAGAAACCCCGTCCTCAATTAAGTCGATCGATTCGAGCGATTCTGGGATTTTTGAGCAAGCCAAGCGGAGGAGGATTTCGCCATCTGCCACGCCGGTTTCAGAGACATCGTCTCCATTAAAATCTGAAATGTTGACGCCGAGGGAATGTGAGAAAAACTGCTCCAAGGACATCGGCTACTACAGCTTTTACCCCCACAGTTAGAAACTCGGAACAGCTAATGCATGGCTCATGTGTTCAAGGATACACAAGTGACTATTTATTCCTATTTATGTGCTTATTTATTTGTTTATTTATTCATATATGCGGCCGATGTCGGCCGCCTCGTTCGAATGACGTCATCATCGCGTTTTTAACGGAAACTTTGAGCTTGAGATCATGTAAGCGGTTTTCGTTTCCAAAATGACATTTTAAGGTTCTAACTGTCAAACCTATTGTAAGTATAAAAGTTCTGTACATAATTGTATTTATCTATCCATTTGTGGTTTTTCTCGTCGATGTACAATATAGAAAACCGGATTAGGTTTATGTTTAATGTACTTAGAACCGTAAGCTACGTTTGTTCCTTCGAATAGCTACATATATTAAATATTTTGATGTTTGAAAAATAAGAATACAACTCACGTAGGTTCCCGGTTCCAGTCGTTATTGTTATGACAGAAACGATGGTCTGACTGAAATGTAAGTGGCCGTTGAAAAGCCCGCCAAAAAGAGTTCCTCTGACAGGAAATAAATATGGCGGACGCATGTCCTGTCAGAGCTCGGTTTTTATGTAAGCTTATATTGATGTTGCTTTTTAGAGTCGCGTCGTCTGTTCGTAAATATAATAGTCCGTAGTTTCATTTTGTGAATGTTGTTGTAAAGGTATGTTTTTAGCCGCCCCATCTCATTATCTTTTTTTGTAGAGTTAAAAACATAGACTAGCCTATCACTTAACGTATTTCCAACCCAGACATTTTCATTTGTATTTCATGGGCTGTTTTCTCATGAGAAAATACGCGCGTTAGGCCTGCAAATGTGTAAAGATAATGTAATTGTGGTGTGCTTAATTGCAATAAATATGACAGAATGTGAAACCCGGGCGAAGTACACAAGATTCAAACTAAGCTGATTTCAAAAACCAAATATTTTTGTTCTATTTTCTCTGTCTTAGAGAGGTATATCGATAATGCCAGTCACAATGTGAATTTTGTTGCCTGTACGATGCATTTTCATAATAAAATGTAGTCATGCAATGCAACAAATAAGCAAATCGCCCAGAACAACGTTTTTGGCAGTTTTCTATTGGTTACTCGTTTAATTCAGCTGTCTTTTTAGATGGGGAAAATGCTATTGGCATTACATTGCTTCAGTGTCATTGCATTTAACAAGATATCAAACCAAGTGGCATGCATAACGAAAAATAGCACAGAAATGAATTACTCTCTAGGATATATGGGGCCAGAAATGACCTGTTCTCATCAAAAAATAGGGAGGTGCAAATATATATTTTATTCAAGGCTTGTATAACTGACCTTTTTAGTTAACTGATTCATTTGAAGTGTTGGACAACACACCGTCATAAAGGTATAAAGTGCCCCAGAAAATTAATGTTGACATCCATGATCAACTTTGGCACCACATAGGTGAAATTCATTGCTTAGGAAATTTAACTTGATAGAGTTGTTTTGATATTTTTATTATAATGCAGTTGTTTTTAACCGTGACTTGCATCCAGAGACGTTTTGGGGCCATTTTAGCATATGTCTAAGACAACATTATACAAGTCTTTAATCTATTTCATCTTATTTATGTCCATATAAATGTGCACATATATGAATGTAAATAAGCACTTGATGATTGCCAAAAGCAGACTTTGTACACTATTCTGGGACAGAACAAGCAGCTACATTTGAGACCATTTTACAGTCTCCACTGAGATTTCATAAGCTGTCCAGAGATTTGAACAGATCTATAAAATGTCCCTGTTATAAAACGCTACACCATTGGCTCTTAATCCTGGTCCTGATGGTGCCCGCTATTTTGCACATTTATTTACATGTGAATAAATCATCATTTGACCTGAACTGAATGGTCCAGAAAAGGGAGCCATCCAGTGCACATTTGGATATCTCCTTTATTTAATACACTTGATTCAAATAATCAGCTCAATTCAATTAATGCAAAATATGGAGTGTTGTGGGCTGATCCTAACAAATCAACTGGCTGAATTCAGAATAGCATACTATCACACTACTCTTACTTTCCCTCTGCCATGCAAAAAAGTATCTTACTCTGAAGTCAGCTATTGATTTGAGAAATAATGTTTTTTAATAGTTTGCTGCCTCCCTGTGGTTCAGTGATAGGCTGCCTAGTACATAAAACAACCTTTCAAATGAGTTATTTAAGAGTTCCAATATATAATTATGAGATTAACGTACAGAACGTAAAGTTCATTATTTGTTTAAAAACTGATGTCCGAGAAAAAATCCAGTATATTTGACTACTAATCAGGTCAGCCCCTTTAAACCCTTAAACCTGTATTACACAATTGCTATCACTAGATGGCGACAACGTCGTAAAGATGAAACAATAGACACTTGCATTATTAATTTACATAGTATATAATTATATTATAGCGTGATATGATTAAACATTATGCTACAATGCAATCAAATACATTAATATGCATTTTTATTAAATATAAGAATTTTAGAAAAATATGTGGAAAATACTATGAGAAGCAGCCTGCAGTACCAAAGTATACAGTAGCCCAAAAAGCATTTGGATAATCCATATAATAAACACAATGTATTGCATTATATTTATTTGAAAGAAAAATAGCACAAGGGAAACTATGAAGAAAAGTAAAGCATGAGCAGCATTTGAGCACATGATACTTGCTTTGATAATCTGCTATGTAATGCAATGAAATTCAAATATGAACTCACAAGTTAGAGTAGAATAGAATAGAAATGGAACAGAAATGGAGAATTAGAATTTTAATAATATCAGCTTCATCCAAATGAATAAGTTCAGCCGTAGTGCAGGCCTGACAATGGGAGTACATGACATGTTTAAAAGGGCAGCTGGACATTTTTAGCTCTTAATATAAAACTGCACTGATCATGACTGTAAGACTGTTTCCGAGCAAATCAGAGTCATTGTAACAAATAAAGAAGTAGCCACATAAATGTAATAATATGACAGAACTTGTTATTATATAGATCATATACACTGATCAGGCATAACATTATGATCTAATTTTGTGTTGGTCCCCCTTTTGCTGCCAAAACAGCCCTGACCCGTCGAGACTCCACTAGACCCCTGAAGGTGGGCTGTGTTATCTGGCACCAAGATGTTAGCAGCAGATCCTTTAAGTCCTGTAAGTTGCGAGGTGGAGCCTCCATGGATCGGACTTGTTTGTTCAACACATCCCACAGATGCTCAATTGGATTGAGATCTGGGGAATTTGGAGGCCAAGTCAACACCTCAAACTCGTTGTTGTGCTCCTCAAACCATTCCTGAACCATTTTTGCTTTGTGGCAGGGTGCATTACAATACAATACAATATTTATTTATAAAGCACTACCAAGGCTGACCAAAGTGCTGTACATAAAATAATCAAACTAAAAGATAGAGGAAAAAAAGTACCAAGCTTAATAAACACACAACAATAATAAAACAATAACCGAACCTAAGATCAAGGAGTATTGAAAGCCTGAGAGAATAAATAGGTCTTTAGAGCAGATTTAAGGGGGAAATAGAGGGAGCTAATCTGATGTGAAGAGAGAAAAAGTTGACCAGCGATCGCCGCGTTTTTTAAGTCTAGATCTAGGCATGATGAGTAGACTCACTGGATCTCAGAGTTCTAGATGGAGTGTACGGATGAAGCAGATTAGTCAGGTACTGAGGGGCCAAATTGTTGAGGGATTTGTAAACATATAGAAGAATTTTAAAATCAATTCTAAATTTGACAGGTAGCCAGTGCAGTGCAGCTAAAATAGCAGTTACCGGCTCATACTTGCGGGTCCCAGTGAGGAGTCTAGCAGCTGCGTTTTGCACTAGCTGTAGACGGGAGAGAGAAGACTGAGAGACACCATAATAAAGGGAATTATAATCTAAACGTGTTGTTACAAAAGCATGAATCACTGTTTGGAAGTTACTCTGGGATAAAAACGGTTTCACTTTAGAGAGTTGGCGAAGATGAAAAAAGCATGATTTCACAACAGTACTGATCTGTTTATCAAATTTTAGGTTGTGATCAAACAGAACGCCTATAGATTTCTAACACACCGAGTTTCATATGGAGCAGGAGAAACAACAGTTTTCCTTTGGCCCAAATAGAATTATTTCAGTTTTATTTTCATTTAAATTTAGAAAATTACTTGAGAGCCAAAGCTTGAGTTCGTTTAAACAGTGGTTGTAAACAATTTGTATCGTTATGTTTTTAACCGTTATGCTTTAAATAGATCTGAGTATCATCTGCATATAGATGAAAGGATACTCCGTATTTGTTAAAAATGGAAGCCAAAGTACAGGGTAAATAATACCGGCTCAAAGATTGATCCCTGAGGGACTCCACAATCAAGAGATATACTTGAGGAGGACTGATGACCATCTATTGGTCAGATAAGAACGGAACCACTGTAAAACTGCACCACGAATTATCCTGCTAAAAGAGGCCACGGAATACCATTTCTGTGAAAGGGTGTACATGGTCTGCAACAATGCTTAGGTAGGTGGTACGTGTCAAAGTAACATCCACATGGATGGCAGGACCCAAGGTTTCCCAGCAGAACATTGCCCAAAGCATCACACTGCCTCCGCCGGCTTGCCTTCTTCCCATAGTGCATCCTGGTGCCATGTGTTCCCCAGGTAAGCGACGCACACGCACCCGGCCATCCACGTGATGTAAAAGAAAACGTGATTCATCAGACCAGGCCACCTTCTTCCATTGCTCCGTGGTCCAGTTCTGATGCTCACGTGCCACTGTTGGTGCTTTCGGCGGTGGACAGGGGTCAGCATGGGCACCCTGACTGGTCTGCGGTTATGCAGCCCCATACGCAACAAACTGAGATGCACTGTGTATTCTGACACCTATCTATCAGAACCAGCATTAACTTCTTGAGCAATTTGAGCTACAGTAGCTCGTCTGTTTGATCAGACCACACGGCCCAGCCTTCGCTCCCCACATGCATCAATGAGCCCTGTCTCCGGTTCACCACTGTTCCTTCCTTGGAGCACTTTTGATAGATCCTGACCACTGCAGACCGGGAACACCCCACAAGAGCTGCAGTTTTGGAGATGCTCTGACCCAGTCGTCTAGCCATCACAATTTGGCCCTTGTCAAACTCGCTCAAATCCTTACGCTTGCCCATTTTTCTGCTTCTAACACATCAACTTTGAGGTCAAAATGTTCACTTGCTGCCTAATATATCCCACCCACTAACAGGTGCCGTGACGAAGAGATAGTCAGTGTTATTCACTGCACCTGTCATAATGTTATGGCTGATCTGTGTACATAGGAGGGACATGAGCTAGTTTACTTTATAGTAAGACTCTTTCTGTAGACACAAACCTATCAAGAAAATATTTTCACCATTACAAGAAAATGGGATCTTGCCATTAAATAGGCTACTTAATGTTGACCTTCATATAGGCCTAGTTGACCTTTATCACATGTAAATCTCACAAGACATTTCTCAGAACAAGGATTACCATCTAGCCACCTACCAAAATAAAAATACACTATGTGAGCCAAATATTTTAATGAAAGCTGCCATTATTTGCTCACGGTACCCATATCTTTTCCCAAACATGATATTCAAAAAAACTCTCATATGGACAAAAACACTGAGGCATTTTACAAAATATCATCTTTTGTGTTCCAAAATGTTTAGTTTTGGGTGAACTAGCCTATTCCTTTAAGGCAATTTTGAATTAGGTGCTCAAATAAGCATTTGTGTAACTGGATTATTAAGACAAAAAAAACACATATTACATATATAATCAAGTCACCTTTATTTATAGCGCTTTATACAATACCGATTGTTTCCAAGCAGCTTTACAGATGCGTTTCGGCTGTTGTTCAGCTGAAGTCAGTTCAGTGTTCATTCAGTTCCAATGTAAAGATCACCAATTATTCAATTGTTATCGTCCAGCTCAGTTCAGTTCTCAAACAACAGCGTCGGTACAGTCAGATCAATAATGTTTAATATTAAATAATGTTGTGTCCCCAAGCCAGAGGCGAGAGTGGCAAGGAACCCAAACTCCAACAGGTGACTAAATCCTGTGGTCTTCTCTAGTAATTTGTTCAAAACGTCTCTGATCTCTCTTATAAGGGCCAAGTCAGTCCAGATAATTTCCGAGGCACTATAACATAATGCCCCCTCCCCTGTGGAGTTAAAGTCCTACTACCCACAACTGCGTCACACAGCAGCTACATGCGCCCTTATGAGTGCGCTCGGTGATAATATCACTGCACTAAATATGTGAGCACATCATCTGCTGCTACACGCAGTACGCACTACACGCACTAGATCTGTTCTGTTCTACAGGTACAGAAGATGGACGTGAAGGACCAAGGCGCACAAATGGAGCCTCTGCTGCCCGCGGTAAGACGCTCCTTAACCAGCCGCTATAACGCAGCGAATGCAGTGCACTACATCTGTCCGATCAGGGATCGTATGTTCCGATTGAGTGGATGTGTGCGAGAACTTGAGAGATAGACGGAATGACTCGTTGCTCGTGAGTGTCTTGCGCATCTGCAGTCCGAAGGCGTCACGCATGTTACAGTTTCAGCATTTCACTGCATTGCATGTCGCAGATCAGAACGGATTGTTATTAACGCGCGAGGGTTCGGTTCGCCACAGGTTCTCATCGTAGATTATATTAGCACAAATGTGTGTATTTGCATGTTAAATTTCGTCTTGACAGGGTGACGATATTTATAAGAAAGTTGATTTGTACCACGAGTGAACTTAAGCAAACTCACATATGAGAAATACATAGCTGAGAAGAAAGAAAATGAAGCCTAATTGCATTTTTTGCATGATAATTAAGCATACTTTCCCTGCCACAATTGTATTACTGTAATGTGAAAAAATAATTAGCCTAATATTTAAAATGTAAAGTACAATTAGCTAATTTGTCATTTTATTACACTCAGCTTTTGCAGTAACTTACAGTAACTAATACTGAGAATCTATTAAATCATCATGATGTCATACAATTTGAATGGTTCTAAAACAGGATTAATTATAGAAAATATGATTTCTTTATTTGGTAATACTTTAGTGTCCAATTCTCACTATTCACTATTAACTAGACATTTGTCTCAATAAACTCCTTATTACTGCTTATTAATAGTTAGTAAGGTAGTTGATAAGTTTAGGTACTGGGGAGGATTAAGGGATGTAGAATATGTTCATGCAGAGTAAGTACTAATAAACAGCCAATAACCTAGTAATATGCATGCTAATAAGCCACTAGTGATAATTGGACCCTAAACTAAAGTGTTGCCCTTTATTTTACAGTGTCCTTGTTACATATGTCACATGTAGTAACTGTAGTAATAACTATAAATTATGCATAATTACATGCAATTAACCCTAAACCAAACCCTCACCCTAACCCTATAATAAGTACATAGTTAATTATTATTGCTCAGTACTTAAATGTATAATTACACTGTAACACAGACACCTTAAAATAAAGGGTTACACTTTATTTTAAGGTGTCATTGTTAGAGTGTAATTATACATTTAAGTAGTAATATTAATTAACAACATGTACTTACTATAGGGTTAGGGTAGGATTAGGGTTTGGCTGAGGGTTAATTGCATGTAATTATGCGTAATTTATAGTTATTACTACAGTTACTACATGTGACATATGTAACAAGGACACTGTAAAATAAAGGGCAACACTTTAGTTTAGGGTCCAATTATCACTAGTGGCTTATTAGCATGCATATTACTAGGTTATTGGCTGTAATTATTACATGTACATGTAACGTGTTACAAGGACACTGTAAAATAAAGTGTTACCGAATAAAGTTATTCTTTCTTTCTCTTTTGGGGTGGAACAAGGGGGTAATAGTCAAGTCAAGTCAGCTTTATTTCTAATACAGATTGTTTCAAAGCAGCTTTACAGTGATAAACAGAATCAATGGCGTAAACGTCATATGAGACTAATTCAGATTCCGCTGTGAAGTTATAAACAGACAATAGTGTCATTATTCAGCTCAATTCAGTTCTGTGTTGATTCAGTTCATCAATGAAATTGCTATACGCAGCTCTATAAGACAATAGTTTGAGTCAGATCAATGCTGAATCAATTGAAATGTTGAATTTGGGTGAAACTTTTAGTGACATTTATTCAGTTACTAGTAAACCATCTCTTAATGTTAGATTTCATGTCTTCTCAATATAAATTGCAGTAGATGATAGACTGTTTTAATCTAATGATTCCATCTGAGAGCAGTTTTAAAAGCTGTCAGCGGCATTTAATTCACAAATCCCACTGTGACTGAGATTATCTGTGCAAAAGATCACATGATCTATCGTGTTTTAATGACCATTATAAAATGAAACCAGCTCAATGGCAATAAATGCATTTAACAGATGCTTTGTTTGTAATGATTCTCAAATGGTTTTGCTTCAGTTGGATATCAAGTGGTGACCCAAAATGTTCTTAAGAAATGTTCCAAACATTGATATTTAGCCTATACTCATTTAAAGTCCCCCTGTAGTCAATAATTGTATTCATTAAAACTTATCTTTGATCACCAAAATTACATATTTAAAAGTTTTTTTTTCCTGTGAAAATTCATGCCTTAAAATAGCTTGAATGTAACTCTACACCCTTGCTTCATTTAGAATACGCAGAATGAATATGCAAATTAGCCCCGCCTCCATTCACTCACACCAGCTCAGAATACCTGATCCAATCTGTCAACTTTACTGTAGTAAACGCTAGCTACGTTATCAAACAGCTAATAATGTGTTGCTAATGTTACACGTACCATGTTCCCGTTTGCCATCTCAGTCTGCCTTCTAAAAATCAGAATCCTTAAAAACACTTTAAACATCATTGAATGTTAGTGGAGAAAGGCATATAGTTCATCATAACATCATAATATACATCATATGCATAATTCACCCCCTATATTGCTAAATCTACCCGATTTTTCAAATCAACAGAAAAATCTACTGGGATAACCTGGCTTCTCTTGAGACTCCACTGCTTCAGAGCGGTCATAGTTAATGATATGCTAAAGCCCCGCCCACACGTTGATGTGATTGGTTACAGGGTAGTTTGTGACGTCAGAAACACCGGCGATTTCAAACCGCGATTTTGAAACGTGCTTTTTTTCACTGCAGTTTCAAGGAGAAAATACTCAGCAATGGTGTTGACTTATGAATTTGCACATGCTTTGTCTTAAAGCATATTAAAAACACCACATAGACATATAAAGAACATTAAAAACTTGATCCAAACCTGAATGGGTTTATTTCTTCTGATGAACACAAAAGAAGATATTTTTTTAAAAATGTTGGTAACTAGACAGCTGACGGTGGCCATTGACTTCCATAGTATTTTTTTTCCTACTATGGAAAGGCTACTGTCAACTGTCTGGTCATTTTTGGTTGAGCTATCCCTTTAATATAGAGACCCACCAGTCTAAGACCACTGATCTAAAGTGGCTTTCAGTAGACTGTGAGATCACCGCTTCTCAGGAAATGGGGCATATGTGCATAGTTAAATGTAGAACATCAAAACATTATTCCTCTCTAGTTTCTGGGTTGACAAACCCTGCAAGCTTCACATTCACAGCCCAGATCTGTGCTCATAAAGCTGTACTGTTCCTCATGCTGGCTGGAGTGTCTCAGACAGGCCTAGTTTGAACGAGCAGAGAGCTCATTTGCACTTGTCCAGCTGCAGTGGACTCTATTTTTGTTTCGACATGACGGATGGCGGTCCAAGCTTGGCTGAGGTTCATTACTGGGAGGGGTTGGTGACTGAGCTGAAGATATATTTCAGAAAATATAATTTAAAGGGCTTAAATCACATAATGCAATGTAAATGTGATGAAAAAAAAAATCAGACCAGCAACTTACAGTCAAACCAAAAATGATTCAGAAGTGTTTTTTTCTTTAATTGCTAATGCGACCTTTGACACCACAGACTGAACAAAATGAAGCTTTGCTTGGTCATTGGTTGACCTAAATTGGTATTATCTAATTGTGTACTTAAATTTAACAGCTGATTGGTTGATTGTAATCCATTACATCCCGTTTTACTTCCTTTTCCGGTTTAGAACATCTTGGGATGTTTCGCCAGTGTATAGTGTAAATGCAAATATCGGATACGGGTCGCTTTTAAAAGATGATGTAAGCGGGTCGTCAAATGGTCGTCATTGGTTGACCTAAATTGGTATTATCTAATTGTGTATTTAAATTTAACAGCTGATTGGTTGATTGTAATCCATTACATCCCTTTCTATCAAAGTAACATTATCAAGATGAATTTGTTCTGACACAGTTTAACTCTGAGTTCTTGTCATATTGTATTGCCATTTTCTAAACTATAGCGAATAAACTGTGATAATGTGAGAAGATGTTGAAGGAATACATTTTGGTTTGACTTTATCTGGAGAATGCAAGAATGCATTGAAGAGTTTAACTATATAAAGCCTTCTTTTTAAAATTTGATACACACATTTCTAATGCCATTTACACTGCATGGTTCAAGTGACCCAATTCCGAATTTTTCCCTCTCATGTGGCACAGATCGGATATGAAAAAGCAGGAAAAAAACGCATGAATTCCGATATCCTCAGATTGGATTCAGGCCTCACTCATATGTGGTAATAAATCTGATATGATTCGGATACGTGCATTTGCGTCTGCCAAGCGGTCAAATTGGATATTCCCCAGTAAATACGAGTTGTATGTCATTGAAAAAGGGACAGAGGCGAATGACGTCAACTCAGGTGGACACGAACTGCGTTCACATGACACTTATAGCGCGATGGAAGACGAGAGCAAAGTTTTTCTGACCTTTAAAGTCCTCATGAAATCAAAATCTTATTTACTTTGTTAGCACACATTACAGGTCTTAGGGTGAACAATTAATCCTTGCAAGTTAATACACAAAATTGTTTGCCGTGGTAATCTTTAATCAGAATCTGAAAAGTAACTTCCGGTCTGGAATGGCGTTCCTTCTCAGATGATGTCAGTTTGACGGCTTAACCACTCCCCTCCAACCGTTAGTCTGCTATGAGCGAGAGATGGAGAGGAGGAGCGCTGAAGTAAAACCCTGCCCTCTATTCAATATTCCGTTTCACTTGGAAATGCGTCACAGCACTGAAATAAAATCAGTTGCAACTTCCGGATCACTGGGACATTAAAGATAGTGCGGAAAGCAAAACATAGAATAATTATTTCGTCTTCATCCATTGCGTCCATTGCATATTGCGCCGTTTTACTTCCTTTTCCGGGTCAGAACGTCTTGGGCTGTTTCGCCAGTGTATAGTGTAAATGCAAATATCGGATACGGGTCGCTTTTAAAAGATGATGTAAGCGGGTCGTCAAAAAAATCGGATATAGTCACCAAATCGGAATTGTGCATCAAGACCTGCAGTGTAAATGCGGCCTATGATGCTGAAAAACCTGTTGCACACAATCTACTGCATCCCTTCTGTCGTCTGATGGATAGTTCATGCTTTTTTAGTAGTAGTAGAAAACTAGTAAAAGACTTTTAGTATAATTGTAAAAACATCCCTCTTCAGGTCGTTGTTCACATGCATTTATGCTGTGAAATCTTTAATGATTTTTATAAAGTTTACTTTATATTTCAGATTTTTAAACTTTCAGATTTTCAGAAGATGAACATTTACTGGACTGAATCTCTCAATCCTCATTGTATTGCATTGCATTATTATGTTTTAAATCAACAGAGCTTTGATCATAAAACTAAGCATTTAAATATCATCTTACTAAGACATATTATTGGGAGATATAGAGTGACGACTGATATTTATGTGCATTTTGCTATACTGTTATAAAGATCTCATTGATTTACATTACATGCTATAGGAATTTCATCTCTCTTTTTGGCCATATAAACATCAGCTATTGCACTATTTTTTATCTTTTTGCTGTGTTTTTTTTCTCTTTGAGTATTAGCTCCATATTCTAGCTATATCATACTATATGAGGCATTAAAGCCTCAGCAAAAACACATATGCAAACTTTATATTTTTATATTTTGGATTAGTAAACTTTTACATTTTCTTGTTTTTTCTGACTATTATTTCATGTGCCAGGCTTTGCAGGGTTAATGTTAGTATGCTATTATATATTGCTAAAGATTTAGAGCAAGACTTCGTGTAAATCTTTAAGATGTTATTGAGATGGAAAAAAGCAGCATTGGATTCAAAGTCCCTTTAGACCAAACCCTGAGCCGCTGAGTGTATTTGTGTCAAGTCAAGTCAAGTCAACTTTATTTATATAGCTCTTTTTACAATGCAGATTGTTTCAAAGCAGCTTCACAGTGTTAAACAGGAAAATAATTAACAGAATTTGATTCTGCTGTACAGCCGCTCTGGAGAAAACGGTGATGTCATCAGCTCATTTCAATTATCATATATATTCAAGTAATGTAGTTGATATAATTTAGTTTAGTAATTAAATTTATTTGGATATTTATTTGAAAATTTTGTGTCCCCAACTGAGCAAGCCAGAGGCGACAGTGGCAAGGAACCAAAACTCCATCAGGTGTCCTAATTGAGAAAAATAAACCTTGGGAGAAACCAGGCTCAGTCGGGGAGCCAGTTCTCCTCTGGCCAATTAACAAACAGTGTATGTTTATTATTTTGGCAGCCTTACAGGTCAGAAGTAATATTAGATCGGATTATTCGAAAGATCGGAGGCATCACACCGGGTTTATTGAGGATGGCGTGTCAATTAAACAATTATTAAATAGGAATATTCGAAATATCGGAGTCATCACGCCGGAGATGGATCCATTGAGGATGCCATGTCGATGAGCAATTTCAGAGGGTAGACTAATTGACACGGTCTCTGCAGACACTTCAGGGATGCGTTGGTAATGTCTGGGCGCTGGTCCACCATCTGATCTGGATACGGCCCGGATCCGGCTGACTGCAGTAAACCTCGGGATAAACAGAGGGACTAACATTAGTGTAGATGCCATTCCTCTTATGATGTAACGAGTACATCAGGTGTTATGGGAAGTGTTCCCGGTTCCGGCTGACCTAGTTAATGCAGCCTAACAATTTGAATAAAATATAAATTAAAATGTTTTATGTGTATGCCATAGTAAAGAGATGCGTTTTTAGTCTAGATTTAAACTGACAGAGTGTGTCTGCTTCCCGAACAATGCTAGGAAGGCTGTTCCAGAGTTTGGGTGCTAAATAGGAAAAGGATTGACCGCCTGCAGTTGATTTTGATATTCTAGATATTATCAACTGGCCAGAGTTTTGAGACCGCAATAGACGTGATGGAGTATAATGCGTTAAGAGCTCGCTCAAGTACTGGGGAGCTAAACCATTTAGTGATTTGTAAGTAATTAGCAAGATTTTAAAATGTATGCGATGTTTAATAGGGAGCCAGTGCAGTGTTGACAGAACCGGGCTAATATGGTCATACTTCCTGGTTCTAGTAAGAACTCGAGCTGCTGCGTTTTGGACCAGCTGCAGTTTATTTATTAAGCTAACAGGGCAACCACCCAGTAGAGCATTACAATAATCTAGCCTTGAGGTCATGAATGCATGAACTAACTGTTCAGCATTTTGCATTGAAAGCATATGCCGTAATTTAGATATATTTTTAAGATGGTAGAATGCAGTTTTACAGATGCTAGAAACGTGGCTTTCAAATGAGAGATTGGTATCAAAGAGCACACCCAGGTTCCTAACTGACGACGAAGACTTGACAGAGCAGCCATCAAGTGTTAGTTTTTTCTGAATTAAGTTGCAGGAAATTACTAGTCATCCAATTTTTTATATCAGCTATGCATTCCGTTAATCTTGTGAATTGGTAAGTTTCGTCAGGGTGTGAAGAAATATAGAGCTGAGTATCGTCAGCATAACAATGAAAACTAACGCCATGCTTCCTAATGATATCTCCCAGTGGTAGCATGTACAGGGTGAAAAGCAACGGTCCTAGCACTGAGCCCTGCGGTACTCCATACTGAACTTGTGATCGGTGTGAGATCTCTTCATTTACTGCTACAAACTGAAAACGGTCAGATAAGTATGATTTAAACCATGCCAATGCAATTCCACTAATGCCAACATAATTTTCGAGTCTATTCAAAAGAATGTTGTGGTCGATGGTATCGAATGCAGCGCTAAGATCGAGTAACACTAACAGAGAGATACAACCACGATCGGATGATAAGAGTAAATCATTTGTAACTCTAATGAGAGCAGTCTCAGTACTATGATGTGGTCTAAACCTCACTGGAAAACCTCACAGATACCATTTTTTTCTAAAAAGGAGCATAATTGTGAGGACACTGCCTTTTCTAGTATTTTTGACAGAAAGGGTAGATTTGAGATTGGCCTGTAATTGACTAATTCTGTAGGGTCAAGTTGCGGTTTTTTAATAAGTGGTTTAATAATAGCCAACTTAAAAGTTTTCGGTACATATCCTAAAGTCAAGGATGAATTAATGATATTAAGAAGAGGATCTATGACCTCTGGAAGCATCTCTTTTAGTAGTTTAGCCGGTATAGGGTCGAGCATACATGTTGTTGATTTTGATGATTTAACGAGTTTAGCCAATTCTTTTTCTCCTATAGCAGTGAATGAATGTAATTTTTCCTCAGTGACACTACAATGCTCTGTCTGATGTGATACAGTAGTAGACGGCTGCATGGTTATAATTTTTTTCCTAATATTATCAATCTTACAAGTAAAGAAGTTCATAAAGTCATTACTGCTGTGCTGTTGGCAGACATCAGAAGTTGAAGCTTTATTTTTGGTTAATTTAGCCACTGTATCGAATAAATACCTAGGGTTGTGTTTGTTTTCTTCTAAGAGAGTCGAGAAATAAGCAGATCAAGCAGTTTTTACGGCCTTTCTGTATGAAATCATGCTCTCTTTCCACGAAATGCGAAAAACTTCCAGTTTTGTTTTCTTCCAGCTGCGCTCCATTTTTCTGGCTGCTGTTTTAAGGGCCCGGGTGTGCTCGTTGTACCACGGCGTTGGACTATTCTCTTTAATCTTCTTTAAGCGCAGAGGAGCAACTGTGTCTAAAGTGCTGGAAAAGAGAGAGTCAATAGTTTCTGTTGCAACATCAAGTTCCTCTGGGCTATCTGGGATGCTGAGGAGATGAAACTGATGAGGAAGTTTATTTATAAAGAAATCTTTAGTCTCAGCAGTGATAGTCCTGCCATATTTGAAGCGAGGGGACGGTTTTGCAGCCTTTGCTAAATTAAGTATACATGATACTAGGTAATGATCTGAGATGTCATCGCTCTGCTGCAGAATTTCAACGGTATCAACATTTATTCCATGTGACAATATTAGGTCTAGAGTATGATTACGGCGATGAGTGGGTCCTGATACGTGTTGCCTAACTCCAATAGAGTTTAGAATGTCTCTAAATGCCAATCCCAATGCGTCTTTTTCATTGTCTACATGGATATTAAAATCACCAACAATTAGGACTTTATCTGTAGCCAGTACTAACTCTGATAAAAAATCAGCAAATTCTCTGATAAAGTGTGTATTGTGCCCTGGTGGCCTATATACAGTAGCCAACACAAATGTTAAACAGGATTTATCAATTTCACTACATAACGTTACGTAAAGCACCAAAACTTCAAAATAATTATATTTGAAACTAGACTTCTGAGTAATACTGAAGATATTATTATAAATTACAGCAACACCTCCCCCTTTACCTTTCAGACGTGGCTCGTGTTTATAACAATAATCTTGTGGGGTGGGCTCATTTAAAGTAATGTAGTCGTCAGGTTTTAGCCAGGTTTCTGTCAAACACAGCACATCTAGATTATTATCTGTAATCATATCATTAACAATAAGCGTTTTAGAGGAAAGGGATCGAATATTCAGCAGCCCGAGCTTTATCATTTGTTCATCTGTATTATATCTGTTGTTTATTTGTTGGACATCAATTAAATTTTTACCGTTGAATAGTTTTTTGTATTTACTAATTCGTGGAACAGACACAGTCTCTATGTGATAATAGCTAGGTGAAAGAGTCTCTATGTGCTGGGATTTATCTGACTTCTGTGACGCGAGACAGCTAGCAGACGGTCGGGTAAGCCAGTCCGTCTGCTTCCTGACCTGGGCCCTAGTTAGTCAAGGTTTAGCTTTAAGACTATGTGCCAAATTACTAGAGAGAAGAGCGGCACCACCCCAGGAGGGATGGATACCATCTCTTTTCAACAGGTCAGGTCTGCCCCAAAAGCTTTTCCAATTGTCTATGAACCCTATGTTATTTTGCGGACACCACTTAGACAACCAGCCATTGAGTGATGATAGTCTGCTAAGTATCTCATCACTCCTTTTAATGGGGAGGGGACCAGAGCAAAAAATCCGGTTTGCCATCGTACTTGCGAGTTCACACACCTCTTTAATGTTAATTTTGGTGATCTCCGACTGGCGAAGTCGAACATCATTTGTGCCGACATGAATAATAATCTTAGAGAATTTACGATTAGCATTAGCCAGCACTTTTAAATTTGCTTTGATGTCAGGCGCTCTGGCTCCCGGTAAACATGTGACTATGGTGGCTGGTGTCTCTATTTTCACGTTCCGTGTAATAGAATCGCCAATAACTAGGGCACTTTCAACAGGATTCTCAGTGGGTGCATCACTGAGTGGGGAGAACCTGTTTGATGTTCTAATCGGAACGGAAGAGTGGTTTTTTGATCCGCGACTATGCCGTCTCACCGTCACCCAGTTGCCCTGCTGCACGGGCTCTACAGCCGGAACCGAACAATGTACAGATTTCACTAAGCTAGTCGCATCCAAAGCAGTGTCTAAAGCTGTTTTGTTCTCACTACTCTCAAATAAAATCTGGATGCGTGTCTCTAATTCTGAAATCTTCTCCGTCAGTCTGACTATCTCCTTACATTTATCACATGTGAAGCCCTGTTCACCAACGGAGACAGATATACTAAACATGAAACATGTAGTGCAGGTAACAATAAAAGGAGAAGACATGGCTTACCGTATTTGTTGATTAATCCAACTTACCACAGTTGTTTGATGGACTAGTAAAGGCACGAGAGACAAAACAGGAAACCCGGATGCACAAATGGCAGGCTAACAGGCTAGTGAAATGCTAACGCGTTGTGAAATGCTAACACGTTGTGTTAGTGATTTAAATTAAAAGCTAACAATGTCAATTTTAACGTGATAGGCAATATTAAACAATATATGGTGATGAGTAAGTTATATTTAGCAGTATAAACAACAAGAAAAGATATCAAATAGAGATTCAAAAGCAAAGCTGTACAGAGCTGCAAACACTGCGACCGGCAGACAGGAGGCAGACAGGAGCAATCGATCAGACAGGAGCAATCGATAGGGGTAGGGTTGTGTGTGCTGGAGACTTGCACTGCCCCATAAGTAAAATGTAGAATGTTTAATCATTCAAGCAGCTCTAATCACTTCAGAACAAATCACATTATTCATCCAGTGTTGGCAGAAAAGGAGCTTTTGAATGACCCTTAAAACAGTTCTAAGCAGGTTTGCGGTTTAAAGCACTTTAGCACATGTTTAATTAGGGATATCTGAGGTATCAGAGTTGTTTGTGGGATGCTGTGTCACCCATTCTCAGCACATATGATTTAAGGGTCAGTGATGTGATGCTTTTTCTGTCTGGATCTATTACTATCATGACAACTCTTGGGGTCCTATTTTAACGATCTGAGCACATGGTCTGAAGCAAATGGCGCAAGTGCCCTTAGGGCATGTCCGAATCCATTCGCTATTTACATGTCAGAAATTTGCGACTTGTGAGCGGAAAGACTGAACGCTTCTCCAGAGAGAAATCCTTTTATTTTAAATATTTTAAAATGTTTGTGTCCCTGTGTGTGTGTAATAAGCAGAGTGTATGCGCGTTGTGCACCTGTCTATAGGTGCATATTACTAACCCGCCTTTTAAATAACACAAAAAATACTGCGTTTGATCAATGGCGCAGTCGTTTAAAGTTGCTTCAAAATAGCAGCGCACCAACAATGCGCCTGAACACACCTGGTTTTCAGACCAGCACGCCCATGGGCGAACAGATGGGCGTGAGTGCATTTGCTATTTAAACAACGTGGACATGAAAATGATAACTGCGTCGGGCTGAAACACTTGTGTCACGCCTGGTGTTGCATTGCACAACCATTTTTCCATCGTTAAACTAACAAATTGGATTCGTGGATTCAGACACGCCCTAAGTGCACTTGCACTGTGTGCTTTAGACCATGCACTTAGATCGTTAAAATAGGGCCCATAATGTTTATTTGAGGTTTTTGACATTTAAATGAAGTACTGTAAGAAAATACATTTATCGTTAAAAAAAAATTAAAAATCAAATTCCATAAACTGGTGCCTTTGGAAGCTTCAATAATAGGCTATTCCAATTATAATGTGTTTTGTTCATATCAGATACACATTGTGTATGAAACAAAGTTTACTCTATTCTTCACTGGCCACTTTTATGTATTTGCGTGATGTCGGACAGATCCTCGGAATTGCGGTGCAAACTCATGGCGCGTTATATCAACTAATCATTATAAAGGTGTTTAAATGACACAACACATTTACTTCCACATATTTGACAAATCAATATATCATACAATTCATGATATAGTTAACAAGTTTGTGAATATTTTGAATAAAAAGGGAAAAAACGAAATAACATGATACTTATCTGTCCGTGTGGCTGCATGACGCGTCGCCAAGGAGATAAAACGTTCTAAAATAATAATGTTCTAATATAACAAGTCACCTCAAAAAAAAAAAAAAACTCACACTGGGGGCTAGAATATATAGAGCCCCTAGAATATAGATCTCCCAGGCCACACAACCAAATTTGGGGATTCAAGGTTTCTCTCAAGAATAAAGTTAAGTTTTTCAATTGCAGTTTTGCACCCACACAGAAGACCGCTTGCACTACAGACTTCTTGAATTAGGTCTTTCGGCACATCCGCAACCAACAATCATCTCCAATATTTTGTTTATTCTGATTTGTAAGGACCCAGTTGGTAAGGGAAACTTCCATAATTTAAATTTACTGTTTTATACGTTTTCACTTATGTGCTCCTGACAGGCGCTTCTTTCCATTCATCGGGCCTCCATATGCATGGCATACTCTGCACCCCCCATAACGGCATCCCTGTGCTGCTGTACATTATAGCATACATGAATTACACATAGCAGATCTATACAGGTGGAGCTGGGGAAGGCGGAGGGTTTCTGAAAGCGTGCTGCAACTGCTATAGCAAATGCAGTATTTGAAGGTTGAGCAGCGAGCTCATTGGCTGCTGATACAGCAGGAACCAATCAGCTGTGACCTATAGAGAACAATGTGATTGTAAGCAGATTGAGTTACGGATCCAGCCTGCGCCATCTAGAGTATCATGACAGAACTTTGTATTCATTTGTTCAAAAATTTATTAAAACATTTATACAGACAATGACTTGATTACACCTTAAAGACATGTTAAATTAAAATTAATTTTGGTATGCATATAATATATTTTTCATGGAGCTTTAGAAAGGTTTTAGGTGGTGTAATGGTCCAGAGATTATATTAAAGAAAAAAGGTCTCACTAAAAAGACTGAAATTGTCACAAAATCAAAATCGGGTCTCTGGTGTGGGGAGTTGAGAGATCTACCACTTAGCCACAGAGGCGGTAATGTTGGACCCAAACGAAACACTCCAGGCAACACTTCAGGCAAGGAAGATTTATTAATAATAATAAAAAAAAGATACTTAGCAAGTCACAAAAAAAAAAAAAAATCCAACAAAAGTTCTTCTCAGACTGAGGTATAAATAAAAATAGTGATACTGCAAAGAATCACAGGAGAAAATAAAAAAACTCCACGTGGGGAGAAAACAAAACCAGAGAACACAAATAACTAAGAACACCTTACTTGATATGGCTTGGAAGGAACACAGGGGACCTCTAGAGGCCCGGAGACAAACAACAGGAGGCAGGATGCTGACAGAAATTCTGTTAAATAGTTTTTGTGTAATTATTTATTTTAGGGAAAAAAAGCAGTAAAACAATTTTATATAATTTATAATATATTTTTCAAAATAAATATATATAATTTTAATAATGTATAATATTATTAATATTAAAACTTTTGTCTGTCAAATCAAAGTCAGTGGTGTAACCACTTTGGAGGATCACATTTTGGAGACATGTGACAAAAAAAGCAATAAGACAGGAAATGACATCATAAAAATGACCCATGTAGACTTTCATAATTGTGTGTAAAGGTCAGCAACTTTTTTTTAAATATCATATATTTTGACCTTTTTCTGTCATGGCAAGTTTAGTTCAAATAATACGTTAGAGTAATGATATTAATGATTTAAAAGGTCATGATATTTGTTAAAACTTAGATGTGTAGACATCTATTTAAGGTGATTTTTTTGGTGTATGGTTACACTACAAAATTTGACACTTGCATTTTGAAGTAGATAAGTCTAAACTCAACACACATGATGTCTGGTATCACAGGACTATATAATGATGGCTTTTTCAAAGCTCTCTGCTAAGACAAAGCTAAGCTTTATTATTGAGATTACACTGAAAAACATTTTCCGCTCAGCGTGAGTCAAAGCTGCTTATTATTGCTTAATGGAAAATAAACAGTGAGCACTTACATCTGTTGATAGTGATAGTCACGCTGAACCAGGTGAATTGTGCCTCCAAGACGGCGATAGATGAGAGCCAATTATGTGTATTGTTTGGACTAATCTGTTGTTGTAGTCTAGAGCTTGCAATCTCGATATGAATTCAGTGAATGTACTGATAATGTGTCAGTAGTAGAATAAAAATATGTCCTAAGTCTTCTCCCTCTGTTTTTGGATAATCCACTAGAGATGCTCATGTAATGGCCTTTAGCAGATATTAAGCTTCTGAGATTGTTTTAAAACTAATTGGTGCTCTTTGGATATCCAGGATTATTGTGTTTGCAAGATGTCCTGGTACCTCCTCTGTTAAAAGTCTCTCTTTTGGGGGGTAAAATTAGACCCAGAAGAAATCCGCTCAATGCCGTCCAAAACACCAGATGTGTGCAGCTCTTGTGCCTGTAAAGGTACAACAGGTATATGAACCCTAATCGATTCACATAACAGTTTATTTGTGTGTTACATATATTCCAAACAGGGCTGCTTTGCTGACATACTGTATATAAAAAGAAAGCTGACATTTATGTCAGAAGAGGTTTTTTAGCAAATATTTCGTAAATATTCAGTCTCATTCTAAGACCTAAAATAATCATAAGCATGTTTGTTTGACGCAAAACATAAACATATAGCCTACGGATCATGGCACTGTGAATGTGCACAAGGTATTTTTTAATCCCATTGAGGAAATAGTCAGATTCAAGCATTTACATGCTTCATTTTTTCTTGTTGTTCTGATTATTTCAGGTCTACACCATCCCTTTCAATCCGATCAAAATTTCATTCAGATTGAACTCAGTTGGATCGATTGAGGAGTTTACATGAAGGGGTTTCAGTCCGATTGAGCCATCAATCCGATTATATGAGTGCATGTAAACATAGTTTGTGTGTGTCTTCAGTGATTGCTTTCAGTATATTATATACACTGATCAGGCATAACATTATGACCACCTCCCTAATATTGTGTTGGTCCCCATTTTGCTGCCAAAACAGCCCTGATCCGTCGAGGCATGGACTCCACTAGACCCCTGAAGGTGTGCTGTGGTATCTGGCACCAATATGTTAGCAGCAGATCCTTTAAGTCCTGTAAGCTGCGAGGTGGGGCCTCCGTGGATCTGACTTGTTTGTTCAGCACATCCCACAGATGCTCGATTGGATTGAGATCTGGAGAATTTGGAGGCCAATTCAACACCTCAAACTCGATATGCTGGTGCCATGTGTTCCCCAGGTAAGCGACGCACACGCACCCGGCCATCCATGAGGTGTAAAAGAGAACATGATTCATCAGACCAGGCCACCTTCTTCCATTGCTCCGTGGTCCAGTTCTGATGCTCACATACTCACTGTTGGTGCTTTCGGCGGTGGACAGGGGTCAGCATGGGCACCCTGACTGGTCTGTGGCTATGCAGCCCCATACACAACAAACTGAGATGCAATGTGTATTCTGACACCTTTCTATCAGAACCAGCATTAACTTCTTGAGCAATTTGAGCTACAGTAGCTTGTCTGTTTGATCGGACCACATGGGCCAGCCTTCGCTCCCCACGTGCATCAATGAGCCTTGGCCGCTCATGACCCTGTCGCCGGTTCACCACTGTTCCTTCCTTGGACCACTTTTGATAGATACTGACCACTGCAGACCGGGAACACCCCACAAGAGCTGCAGTTTTGGAGATGCTCTGATCCAGTCGTCTAGCCATCACAATTTGGCCCTTGTCAAACTCTCTCAAATCCTTACGCTTGCCCATTTTTCCTGCTTCTAACACATCAACTTTGAGGTCAAAATGTTCACTTGCTGCCTAATATATCCCACACACTAACAGGTGCCGTGATGAAGAGATAGTCAGTGTTATTCACTTCACCTGTCATAATGTTATGACTGATCGGTGTATATGCATGATTCTAGTTCATATCTGAATGCTCAAACTATACATATGGTGTCAATTTAATATGCTTTTGTTTAGCACAGTTTAGGTGCAATGAAAGCATGCAAGCTGCATTTTTAATTTGAATTAAATGCATTAGTTTGTATCATTGCGAAGGAGTGAAACTCCAGCACCTTTTCAGATTTTGAAATGCTTTTGACAGATGTCAGCAGTCTTCGCCTCTCATTTGCATACAGTTCAGCATTATGCAATTTTTTGACTCTCTCAACTCTTGCTGCGCTCTGCTGTCAATCCCACAATTCTGAGCCTGTGACTAATGTCTCTTAGAGAATGAACTGAAAACACCAGCTTAGCTCCAATCACCAGCTGACAAGAACAGTCAGATTCACAATAGTTTTTAAGTATACTGTAACTATTTAATGGATTATATCCCAAACACAAACCCAGGCTAGCACATTACTTGAAAATAATTAGAGGAGGGGAAAAGATGAATATTAGGAGTTCACGTTTAATCTGTGATTTAATTGAATAAATATATGCGCTGCATCTTTCAGAGTGAAGCGCGGTCCTGTGTTCTTACACTTGTGCTGTGTGTGTGTGTGTGTGTGTGTGTGCACAATCAAGCATAGCAAACACATTTTAAAGGCACTGGAAATCATAATATAGTATGCACTGCACTTGAACACTATGAAGCAGTTGAAATGGTGTTAAATGCGTGTGAATGCTGTGTGCTAAAATATAAAGAATTAGTAATTAGTTTTAGCGAGACAAAACCAATGACATGAATTTAACTGTAAATATTTGTATTTTGCAGGTGGTCACCTCTCCTGGAAGACAAAGTGTGGTAAGTAGAAATGTTTAATACACTTTATTTTCTGATTATTGATATAATGCCAGAATCGTGTTCATACTGGGCTGGATCATACATGGATGGATTGGATTTGATTGACAAAGAAACTGCCAATATATTTTGATTTGATGGTCCTGGAACGCTGTATCCTCTCAGCATTTGTCAACACTGTCAATACAGATGCATGATTGGGGAAGGACAATTCGCTGCCATCAAAATGTAACAAAAAAGAGCACAGTATGCTTGATCTCCTCGTGCAGCAGTTTCTTCCTCATGTTGTTTTTCTCAGTATGCCGCTTATGCATTCAAGCAGCATTGTAGTGTCTAGATATACCAAAAGGTCACAGATGTTATAAATCTGTCATCTGTCAAAGGACACTGCTCACCACATGCTCATTTTCCTTCTTTTCTGCAGGTTTTTAGTCAGGAAAGACCTTGAAACGTCAGTGGTGCCACAATGCGTAGTTACAGTAATCTAGCTGCGATTTATATGACATAAACCGCAGCATTAAAGCATGTTTTTAAATCATTCTCCTTTGATCTTACAATGCAGCATTATTAGATGTATGTATTGTTTTGGGAGATAGCACATTTTCCTAAGAGAGGAAATCCTGCTGCGCAGCAGCAAAAGATTAGTGAAATGCATCACACCGACACTCAAATCGAATCTCCTCTGTTGTCTGAGAGCTTTTGATCTGCTTCTATATTTGTTCTGAGTCTGTGTTACACAAGCAAACGCCTGTATGTCAGACAGGGACAGGAAAGGGTGAAGGATGAATATTGCTTTTCGTGCAGGATAGTATGGATTTTTATAAATTGTGTTTTCCAAAGCTGGGACAGCCATGGAAATACATTTTTGTAGTTATTTGTTATTATCAGATTGACATTGTTCTTATGTAGAGTGCAAATCATTCACAAGCAACACGTTCATATTGAATCTGTTAGATGAAACAGATGACCCAAGAGCGAAAGCAGGTACAATGACAATCTTTAATGTAGACAGAAACAAAGGCAGTCAGCCATGCAGAGGACGCTGATCTGGAACAAACGTAAAAGTCAATAACTTGTCGGTGAAAGAACCAGGCTCCGTAGCGGACAGGCAGATAGCGCTACTCAGTCCCCAGTCGGCAGACACCGTACCACAGACAGCAGCGAGGATGGCGGCGACTGGGCAGAGAACAGGTGTGACGAATACAGCCAGATAAGACACGACAGGACACGACTACGAAACTTGACCAATGTAGAGTCACTAGCAGATAAAGCAAAGACCCCAGACACGGGTATATAATGACAATAATCTGACAAGGAAGCTGAGAGAACTGCAGAGTAAAGTAGCAGAGAGAATCAGGGTGGAGAAGGAACAGGTGCGATGGCAAACAGCTCAGTGATAGTAGTAGTGGGAGAGAGCGCGCGCGAGAGAGAGAGCTCAAACCCGACTCATAACAGAATAATTTTTTAGAGTTGATTCTTTTCCAGCATTCCTGTTCCTTAAACAGTAAGCACTTACGCCAAGGCCATGGGTTCGATTCCCAGGGAATGCATTAACATTCCCATGAACATCCATATAAAATGTAAACCTTGAATGAAATGTAAGTCGCTTTGGATAAAAGCATCTGCCTATCTTTAAATATTTTCATTAGCGCTGCTAAAGGAATAGATCACCCAAAAAAGATGTACAATTATATATATATATATATATATATATATATATATATATATATATATATATATATAATTTATAATTATATAATATATATATAAGGCTACATATATATATATATACTGATCATAACATTATGACCACTGACAGGTGAAGTGAATAACACTGACTATCTCTTCATC
Organism: Rhinogobio ventralis; assembly: GCA_039654625.1. Classification (NCBI taxonomy): domain Eukaryota; kingdom Metazoa; phylum Chordata; class Actinopteri; order Cypriniformes; family Gobionidae; genus Rhinogobio; species Rhinogobio ventralis. The sequence goes on from CM077197.1 coordinate 4,150,402, forward strand.
ACGGCACCTGTTATTGGGTGGGATATATTAGGCAGCAAGTGAACATTTTGTCCTCAAAGTTGATGTGTTAGAAGCAGAAAAAAATGGGCGTAAGGATTTGAGTGAGTTTGACAAGGGCCAAATTGTAATGGCTAGACGACTGGGTCAGAGCATCTCCAAAACTGCAGCTCTTGTGGGGTGTTCCCGGTCTGCAGTGGTCAGTATCTATCAAAAGTGGTCCAAGGAAGGAACAGTGGTGAACCGGCAAAAGGGTCATGGGCGGCCAAAGCTCATTGATGCACGTGGGGAGTGAAGGCTGGCCCGTGTGGTCCGATCAAACAGACGAGCTACTGTAGCTCAAATTGCTCAAGAAGTTAATGCTGGTTCTGATAGAAAGGTGTCAGAATACACAGTGCATCTCAGTTTGTTGTGTATGGGGCTGCATAGCTGCAGACCAGTCAGGGTGCCCATGCTGACCCCTGTGCCAACAGTGGGCACGTGAGCATCAGAACTGGACCACGGAGCAATGGAAGAAGGTGGCCTGGTCTGATGAATCACGTTTTCTTTTGCATCATGTGGATGGCCAGGTGCGTCGTTTACCTGTTGAATACATGGCCCTGCTGGGAAACCTTGGGTCCTGCCATCCCTGTGGATGTTACTTTGACACGTACCACCTCCCTAAGCATTGTTGCAGACCATGTACATCCTTTCATGGAAACGGTATTCTCTGGTATATATATATATATATATTACCAGTGCTATCCTTTTGACGGCTGGTAAAATTGTGAAATAGTGCTGTTGTCTGTGTCAGGATTGACAGTGAAGATATCAGTATTTTCATGATGTTGTGTTTCTCTAGCTCTAGATTGATTAGTCTGATCAGTCACATTTTCGGCTGAAGTGATTGGCTCAAGTAGTTCTTCCTGGTGGTCACACGCCAGCCAAGAACTGCCACTGAGGAGAATAGAAATGCTAACAGATAGTTTTCTCCAGGTATATTAGACCTCCTTGGTGAGAACCATGAGTGTAAAGAGAGAGAGAGAGAGAGAGAGAGAGAGAGAACAAGGTCAGGCCTCTTCTGACAGGTCAGCAGTTTATCCCAGCATGCCTCTGGGGAGGAGGCGGGCAGAATACAGTGGTGAAATCCCAGGATGAGAAGCAGTTCCTCCCTATGAGAGAGAGAGACAGCGCAAGATAAAGACAGTGTAAGTTTGAATGCGAGGGACAGTGCTGATATCCCTGCTGTAATCGCTGGAGTAAGCTGTGTGTGTGTGTGTGTGTTGTGCATGCGCTGAAGTTGGAGATCAGTTGCAGTGCATGCTGCATGAGGTGAAACCGTCCTGACTAATTCTGGAGCTGACAAGAAAGACCTGGGATATGCAGAATTTGGACCTTTACAGCCGACTGGACTCTCAGGTATGACCGGGATGCTTGTGTTGTCTGCTGCATGCAAAAGTTCAAGGATTTAGTGAATGAATGGTCTTGATTCTGTTATTGAACTGACAGATAATATGCTTTATGCATATGATTTAGAGAGTTAAAACTGTTTAGTGCATCTCTGCATTGTTAACAGTGTGCAGTAGTGCAGAGTTGTGTGTGTGTGTAATGCAGCGAATGCAGCAGTGTTTTCTGCAGGCTGAATGTCATTGATCAGATGCGGGTTAGTGGTGTGGAGGAGGGGCGCTGGAAGCCTCTGCCGCTACAGTTAGAAACAGGTTAGCGTGCTGCAGATGTCGGCCAAGACCTCCCATGAATCCAGATCTCTGACACTGTCAAGCTTCATCCCTCGCTTTCTTTCTAGCACTAGTTTAATGTATGTGCTTCTCAATTGTAAAGACACACAATATCCTAACTAGACAACATTTTAATGCATAGGTGTGTTCTGGACGTGCTTCCAAATGGTCTAACCCTATAAAGCATAATGTATCATATTTGATACAAAAAGGCCTCTAAATGATCAACATGATCATAACTTTGCTGTAAAAACCTGTTGCACACAATCTACTACATGCTAGTCATCTGATTGATAGTTAGTACTTTTTTAGAAAGTAAAAGCCTTTCAGTATAATTGTAAAATCTTCCCTTTTCAGATTGTCGTTCATGAGTCTTTATGCTGTAAAATCTTTACTGGTTTGTAAAGATAAATGTAAGTGTTAATACATTTATTCTTAGTAAATGTAAGAATAACTTTTATATTGTTAGTAATATTTCAAGATGAACACTTACTGGACAGAAGCAACTTAGGTTTACTTGATTATCTATAAAATTCTATTATTATTTTTTTTTTTTTGAAAAATCATGTTCAAATGTGAGTATCAAATATGTTCATCAGGTTTCAATCATCATTGCATTGCATTATATGTTTTGAAACTACAGAGCTTTGATCATAAAACTAAGCATTTAAATATCATCTTACTAACACTAATTATATCTCCTAATAATATTATTATTATTATAAATATCAGCAACGGCACTATATCACACATTTTTGCTCAGTTTGGCCTTCTGAATAACTTTAAGGTGTTTTTTCCTCCTCAAGTATGATCTTCATATTCTCATTGTATCACACTATAAGAGCCATAAAAGCCTGGTGTATCAAATATGATACTCAGCAAAAAACATATGCATGACTATTATTTTATATGACAGGCCTATTTACAATGTTAAGAAACCTTTTGTTGGCTACTTTCTAAAGCAGCAAAATAAAAAAAGTCCTTCTTAGATGGCAAACTAAGTGGAAGAAATGCTAAACTAAAATATATGTAATTCAATACTGAAAAGTATTGGTTAAAAACAGAATTAAAATTATTAATATTTTTTGTTTTGTTTGAATGAATGAATATTGCAATGCATTTTACATGCATTCAGATGCTTTCCCTTAAGTTAAACCATGTGCCATTAAATCAGATGTGTTATTTATGCCATCCATAAACACATTTAGCAGTTTAACTAACATGCTCTAGCAAGATTCTGTTAAATTTTTATATTGGCTTGACATTAGTATAGGTCTGTCTGAAGAAAATAGTTCATGCAAATGTCCAGTATAGCACCACTTGTGGCAATGCTGATAATGTAGCATACTTGCGTATATTTTTGAATCAGCATGTATCGGAAAGCAACAACACACAACGTCCGAAAACGTAGTCGGCTGACTTGTTGCTTCGCTGCAATGACTTCGCAGGCAGCATTTGCGCATCTCTTGTCAGACAGCTATTTAAGTATTATATGCATATTCATTAAATTAATTAATACTTACTAATCAGTTAAACAAATACTGCAAGTATATCCAACCACTTAGACACATACAGTACACTCATGTTATGCATTATATACTACATAGCAACTGTGAGTTTATAACATTGAAAAATTTAAATTATATTATTTCACAGCTCTGTCTATAAAGTTAGATAGCATACATACAGTATACTCGCATAAAACAAAATATAGCTACTATATAGCAAATCTCAAATGCTTGATTGCTTGTATCATCACAAAATGTAACTGTATTATCACACAACTCTAATCTGCCAAATGCATCTGAAAGGTATGGAGATATTAAGATATTATAAAGCTGCTTTGAAACAATGTGTGTTGTGAAAAGCGCAATACAAATAAAAACGTAGTTGAAAGAGCTCATCTGTGTGCTGCTACAGCGTTTACTGCACTGAACGGCCCTCAATGGATTTATCCTGCTGCAGCTGATAGTGATATTCTCCTCCATCTGCCACTTTCAGGATGCTTTCAATATGATTATCTCCTTCATCCAATTAAACCAATGCGAACCATCACGGGACGCTCGCTAATCTCTGCCCTCTCTGACAGACCCCTAATGCTGCTTTAAAGAGATACTTAACCCAAAAATTAAAAGTTGGTCATAATTTACTCAGTCATGCATTCTTTATTTTGAAGACCATTAGACCCCATTGACTTTCATTGTATGGACAAAAAACAGATTTTTTTCAAAATTCCTTTTATCAGGTTTGGACTATATTTTTAACCCATGATGCATTGCAGTTGCAGGCACATGTGTCCTTAAAAAAAACATTATTCAGTGCATTTATAATCTATATTGGCAACATTTTATATAGTCGCTTTGGATAAAAGCTTCTGCTAAATGAATAAATGTAAATTTGATGGCATCATAGATGTGTTCCTAATAGTTAAAAGGATAGTTCACCCAAAAATGAAAAGTTGGTCATCATTTACTCACACTCATGTATGCATTCTTTATTTTGTGGAACATTTTTTGAAAAATGTTGGTGACCAAACAACATTAGACCCCATTGACTTTAATTGTATGGACAAAAAACTGAATTTTAACAAAATATTTTTTATCTGGTTGGACTATATTTCTAACCCATGATGCATTGCAATTGCAGGCACATGTCCTCAAAAATCATTATTCAGTACATTTATAATCTACAGTATATTGGCAATATAGCCACTTTGTATAAAAGCTTCTGCTAAATGAATACATTTAAATTTGATGGCATCATAGTTAAAGGGATAGTTCACCTAAAAATGAAAATTCTTGTCATCATTTATTCACCCTAAAGTTATTCCAAACCTGTATGAATTTCTTTCTTTTAAAGAATATGGGTAACCAAACAGTTGATGGACCCCATTGACTTCCATAGTATGTGGGAAAAATACTATGGAAGTCAGTAACAACATTTTATTGACATTCTTCAAAATATCTTCTTTTGTGTTGTTTGGAACAACATGAGCGTGAGTAAATGATGACAGAATAAATTTTTTTAGGTGAACTAAGAACCAAATTGCCAAATTGTAACTCAACATTGTGGAGAAAAATCTTTTTTTTGTTGATTATAGAAATATTTTTATTAATTCAATATCAATAATACATCAATACATAGTTCAGTATAATTAATAAATAGTTAATATTTATCCAATATTTATATGGACTGAGCGTTTTTTATGCTTAGAGTATTGAGCCATTATCAAAATCAAAACTCCAATAAAATCAACTGAAATTGAGTTGCTGCCTACGTAGGGTGATCCAAATCACTCACCAATGATGTTTTGTTCCTATAATATTATATACACCGATTAGGCATAACATTATGACCTATTTTGTTGGTCCCCCTTTTGCTGCCAAAACAGCCCAGGCCACCTTCTTCCATTGCTCTGTGGTCCAGTTCTGACCAAACACCCCACAAGAGCTGCAGTTTTGGAGATGCTCTGACCCACTCATCTATCACAATTTGGCCCTTGTCAAACTCGCTCAAATCCTTACGCTTGCCCATTTTTCCTGCTTCTAACACATCAACTTTGAGGACAAAATGTTCACTTGCTGCCTAATATATCCCACCCACTAACAGGTGCCGTGATGAAGAGATAATCAGTGTTATTCACTTCACCTGTCATAATGTTATGCCTGATCGGTGTAAATGTCCATCCTATAGAATGCCACTCTTGGACTTGGCATCCCAGCATGCTTTGGGGGGCCAGTAATAAAGTGTTTTGCCAGGTCAGTATTGCGTGTTACTTAGCCTCGAAACTTTCCACCTTCTGTGAGTTGATCCTTTCATGAGGTTTAAGTGCACAAAAGTCTTTTTTCCCCCTATGACTAAGAGGATTTATTGTCAATTTGTGTCCTTTTTTTTGTAAACGAGCATTAAAAATTAAGCTGATTGCTCTTTCTGTTATTTAGGGGAAAATCCAAAATTCTTGGACATTTCCACAAAAGCGAGATTATATTCTGGAATAATGGACCTGTATACTGAGAAAACAGGAGCTGTAATTATTCAAGTGCTATTTTTCAGATACTTTTGATGCTAAAATTATACCAAAGCAGTCTCTTTCAGCCAGCTGGAATCTATCTGATCCACAAGAGGATAGTGGTGAAAAACAAGATGGTGACTTATCTTATCTTTCTTTTGCCAGACTTTTGATTATCTGTCTTTATCTGGCCAAGAACTGAAACGTCTGTCTGACCGACATGCCTACTGGGCACTCACAGATTCAGATACAGTTGACAGGGGATTTCTCTGAAATACAGTTCTAACCCTAAATGCCTGGTACCTTGTAAGCATGACTTTGCAGCGTTGTGCTGTCGACGGCATTGATCTGAATGTGCAGGCATCCTGAAGTATTGGGTCAGTTACATGGAACCTGCACTGTGTATTGATCGGACAGGAAAGCGCTTATTTTAAGCACTTGGAACGGTCAGTCCATCTTAGGATGCAGAACATATAGAGCTGCTATTTATAGTTGTCACGCGCAGAGCAGCTTTATGAGACACCCACATTTTATTGCTCTTTAATAGCTCAGGGGTATTAATAGAGAGTTTCTTTTCAAGTTCTAACTTTGTTTTAGATACACTTCCAATCAACAGTTTGGGGTCAGTAATATTTTTGTTTAAAGAAATTAAAGTGTTCTATTATGCTTCTAATTTTGTTTTGGAGTCTCCTACTATAGGTTTACATGCATCAAAGGTCAAAAAACACTTAAATTTTTCTCATAATATACATTGCAGTATCACCTTGTTTCTCAAAGAGTCTGAAAACAGTTAGTTTGACGATTCAGTCTCTCTAAACCCCTTCTAATCGCGAGCCTACTCTGCTCTGATTGGTCAGATGGCCCAGTCTGTTGTGATTGGTCTATTCTGCTCTAATTGGTCAGTTGGCCCAGTCTGTTATGAACTTGTGATTGGTCTACTCTGCTCTGATTGGTCAGATGGCCCAGTCTGCTGTGATTGGTCTACTATGCTCTAATTGGTCAGTTGGCCCAGTCTGTTATGAACTTGTGATTGGTCTACTCTGCTCTGATTGGTCAGATGGCCCAGTCTGCTGTGATTGGTCTACTCTGCTCTGATTGGTCAGATGGCCCAGTCTGCTGTGATTGGTCTACTCTGCTCTGATTGGTCAGATGGTCCAGTTTGTTGTGATTGGTCTACTCTGCTCTGATTGGTCAGATGGCCCAGTCTGTTGTGATTGGTCTACTCTGCTCTGATTGGTCAGATGGCCCAGTCTGCTGTGATTGGTCTACTCTGCTCTGATTGGTCAGATGGCCCAGTCTGCTGTGATTGGTCTACTCTGCTCTGATTGGTCAGATGGTCCAGTTTGTTGTGATTGGTCTACTCTGCTCTGATTGGTCAGATGGCCCAGTCTGTTGTGATTGGTCTACTCTGCTCTGATTGGTCAGATGGCCCAGTCTGCTGTGATTGGTCTACTCTGCTCTGATTGGTCAGATGGCCCAGTCTGATGTGATTGGTCTACTCTGCTCTGATTGGTCAGATGGCCCAGTCTGCTGTGATTGGTCTACTCTGCTCTGATTGGTCAGACGGCCCAGTCTCCTGTGATTGGTCTACTCTGCTCTGATTGGTCAGATGGCCCAGTCTCCTGTGATTGGTCTACTCGGCTCTGATTGGTCAGATGGCCCAGTCTGTTGTGATTGATCTACTCTGTTCTGACTGGTCAGATGACCCAGTCTGTTGTGATTGGTCTACTCTGCTCTGATTGGTCAGACGGCCCAGTCTGTTGTGATTGATCTACTCTGTTCTGATTGGTCAGACGGCCCAGCCTGTTGTGATTGGTCTACTCTGCTCTGATTGGTCAGATGGCCCAGTCTGCTGTGATTGGCCCAGTCTGTTCTGATTGGTCAACCGCTTACAGTGCATGTTGGAAACTAAACTTCTATTACCATTTCTAAACTTCAGCTCTGAATTTTCCTCAGTGATACGAACAGTAATGATGGCGTTGCATCTTTAGTGCTTTTATTCAGCAAGAGACCATTAAATTGGTCAGAAGTGACAGTAAAGACTTTTATAATGTTACAAAAGATTTCTATTTAAAATAAATGCTGTTCTTTTGAACTTTCTATTCATCAAAGAATCCTAAAAAACATTTTGTTTCCACAAAAATTGCAGATGTCAGTATTTTGTCAAATTAGCTAATTGTTGAAATCTCTTCTGAAACTTGACATGAGACACATTAGTAGTTTAGTAGACAATGTCAAAGTGATGATTTATGACCTGATTTATGACCATAATTTATGACCACCTATGACCAATATCTGAACCTTATCCTATTTAAATGTAATCAAGACTTTATTTGTATTTACATGCGTATAGAATTATTTATAGTGTTTAGATTAGATCTTTATTGTCATTGTACAACATACAATGCAATTATGGACTTGCCAATGTATACAGTTAAAGAATAATTAAATGCACATTACTTAATAAAGCAATAAGCTACAAGATGTCATTGCTATTTAGCAACTCGCTCATAAACCTACATTTAAAGCACACAACAGTTTAAAAATTCATATTTGAAGAATCACTACTCTACAAAGTTACTGAGTTCTGTATTTAATATCTACATTTTAGTTGTATTTAAAATGTCAATTCATTTGGATTACACAGTTTTAACATAAAATAATGAAGATGCATATTTGTCTTACATAAATGTGTTTTAAAGACACAATAACCAGATATATTCAATACATTATACTGTATATAACATTTATTTATTATCAATAAATTTAATTCATTTGAATTAATTTAAACATGCTTTTCATTCATATTTAAACCATGTTCACACTTGTCAACCAATTAAATAATTGTTGTCACAATTAACAGATTTATGCTGATTCTAAGCAGTTTAAATGCATTCATTTCGACACACACCATAATGTTAAGGTGACCGGACAGAGAATGAACATAAGGGTACAACTTGAATTGGAACTCAAACAAGATGATTAATTGAACACAGCTGAACCAGACAAACTCCATGGTACCTAAGGAATGGCGGGAAAATCAAAGAAATAACACATGAGAATGAATGAAAACAAACTAAAAGTCCATGATAACTAAGACAAACTGAACATAACTGTGACACAATGTCCATATGGCAGTGATTTATGTTATGTGCTTATAGTTAACATCATGTATTCAGTTAAACTGACGCAGCGAACGTTTTAGGCAGCAGATAAAGGTAATATACAATATATGTGTAAAATGGTATAGTTTTGTATGTCGATCCAATGTTGGCATCATCTGAAGTCTTCACAATTGTCAGCGCCGGATCCAACTGGAGCTGGTGCAATCTATAGTTATAGGGAAGCAAAAAGAAAAGATGTAGCGTAGCTGGTGTTTATAGCATTTAAACCAGAAGATGATCATGTGATGATTGTTCTATTTCATCAGATATCATTGTAGTCAAACAGAAGAGCATTTATATGTGTGTCTGAGTCTCTGTGCTCTACACACCTGTGTGTTTCATACACTCAGTTGTCTCTAGAAGGTGCCCTTGGGTTTGTTTCCTTGAGTACGTCATTGTGGGGGTGTGAAGCGTGAGCTGCTGTCTGTGTGAGCACACACACACGTTTGGTTTGCTCTCTTTGTAGGGACTCTCCATAGATGTAATGGTTTTCATACTGTACAAACTGTTCTCTCCCCTTATGCTAAGCCTACCCCTAAATCTACCCATCACACAAAACTTTCTGCATTTGGTATGTTTTTAAAGCCATTTGGTTTACGAGGACACAGGACGTGTCCTCATGAACCATGTTTATGCTGTAATACCCATGTCATTATACACATTTGTGTTCACATGTTGTGTTTTCATGTTTTATGGGGACTTTCCATAGACATCATAATTTTTACACTGTACAAACTGTAAATTGTATCCCCTACCCCTAAACCTACCCAATGCCATCACAGAAAACTTTCTGCCGTTTTACATTTTCAAATAACATCATTCTGTATGATTTATACGCTGTTTTCCTCATGGGGATCATGTTTGTGGGGACATCGTTTGTTTCACTATATTAGTGAGGACATTGCATAGGTTTCCATTGATTTTATATCAAGTTAATGATATTTTCTATGGCCTAACCCAACCCAACCCCTCCCCTAAACCTACACTCTAAAAAATGCTGGGTTGTTTTAACCCAATTTTGGGTCAAATATGGACAAACCCAACCGTTGTTTTTTTTTTTTTTTTCAGTGTACCCATCACAGAAACATGTGCCACTAGACTTAAAGGGGGGGGGGGGGGGTGTCTAATGCTATTTCATGCATTCTGACTTATTTACACTGTTAAAGAGTTGATTCTCATGCTAAACATGGCCAAAATTTCAAATGTGTATTTCTATGCCAAATACACTCCTTCAGGATTCAAACTAGTTTTTTTTTGAGTATGGCCCTGTATGACGCCATAAAGAGCGGAATTGCTGCTTGTATGGGCACTTCTCCCGGGTGATTCTCCACATGCACACATCAACCAGAGTGAGAGCAAGAGCGCGCACATCAACGAGCTTCGTTCGGTTACGGGAGCCGTCAGCGGCGCTGGCATTGTGTTTTTAGACCACGAAATCAACAATGTCACTAAAGAAGTGTGTTTCTGTTTGTGAGGGAAAGATAACCTTGTTCAGCTTCCCAAATAACCCAGCGTTAAGGAAACGGTGGATGCAGTTTGTTTTTCCGGAGCGGCAACGGAGTTCTGCAAGCGTGTGTTCCCGGTCATGAGTGGAAACCGCAGACAGTGAGTGAAACTGCATCAAATGTGTGTGTTTTGTTGGCAATCGGCACGTAAGTGCATATAATGTGAACAACATGAACGTATAGTGAATCAAAAGTTATCCAGGGATAATGCCATGATGTATTTTGTGTGTGTGTGTGTGTGTGCGTGCTTGTGACTCTTTAGCTCCGCCCACTGCACGCCTCCACGAGCTCGGTACAGCGTATCTGTCTTTTATAAATATGATAAAACTAAAGATCCTTGAGAGATATGAAGGATGCAATACTACTCTATAGGTACTCAAGATTAACATGAGACTGGCAGAAACTGTGTGTTATGTACCCCTTTAAATAAAATCATGTTTTGGTCAATTTATAAGCCTTTTAAACTAGCAAGGATCAGTAAAATGTACTCACTAGTTGGTTGTCATAATATTTCACTATATATGTGAGGACATTTGACCCTCACAAGTATAGCCAAACCTTTACACACACACGTTGAGTTTTCATGTTTTATGGGGACTCTGCAAAGACATAATGAGTTTTATACTGTACAGACTGTATATTACACTAACCCTACCCCTTAACCTACCTGTCACAGAACACTTTCAAAAAACATGATTTATAATAATTATATTAGCTGTGGATCGTGACTTTCAGCTGCTATAGGTGCTGAGATTTAGGTTGGATTTCAGAAAACTGCTGTCAAACCAGATGAAGAGATGAACAGAAAGTCAAATGATTTGCATCTCATTTACATTTTATTTTTTAACATTTATGCATTAAAGCGACTTACATTGCATTCAGGTAATGTAACATATCACTTCATGAAATAAATCAATCTGGTGCCAATCTTTTGAATTGGCATCAGAATTAAATCATAATTTCACCCTATTTAAACTCTTAATGCATGTTTCTGGTTTTAATAGCATCTTTAATTTAAATATCAGTAGCTAAAATACTGTTAGAGTTCAGTTCATGTCTGAATCAGTTCAGAATGACTCATTCATTGAATCAATTTGATTAAAAACACTGATTGAATGATTCATGCATATAAATGAAAATTATAAACTTTATTTTGTGCCTTGTTTTTTAATATTGCAGTTTAGTTCTTACATTATTTTGAATCGAATTAAAAATTGCTCTTAAGTCATTCAGAGAAGATACACACACTACCGTTCAAAACTTTGAGGTCGGTAAGATTTTTAATTTCATTTCTGATTATTATCAATGTTAAAAACAGTTGTGCTGCTTCATATTTTTGCGTAAGCCGTGATACATATTTTTCAAGATTCTTTGATGAATGAACAGTTCAGCATTTATTTGAAACGGAAATATTTTGTAACAACCTGAAAGTCTTTACTGTCACTTTAATGATCAATATAATGCATCCTTTCTGAATAAAAGTTTTAATTTCTTAAAAAACAAAACAAAAAAAAACTTACTGACCCCAAACTTTTGAATGATAGTGTAAATATTGAGATGTATACTGAATATTGTTTTTCTCTCCCAGTATTTTTAAATAGTCTGTGTGTATGCGTGCAACGGTAGTATTGTATGTTTTTTTGGTAACGCTCTTATGTAATTGCTCTGAGGTTGATCTTGGCTTGGCACCATCTGTTTTAATTCTGCCTGTTTCTCAGTAATGAGGCGTTAAAACACCAGCTTGTTGCGATTAGCAGCTGGCCAGTGATGCTGTCTGTCGAGGACAAGTGCACTAATCCAGCCTACTTGCGTTATGTCTTTATGCCATATTGACATGAAGGGAATCTTGACTAGAATCGGCTGTAACCCTGTTTATTAGACTAGCAGCGGTTCTATTAAGAAACTAATTAAAGACTCCCTCAAGAGCTCATTATGACACTAATTTGTTTTGTGCTGAAGCTGAGTGAGGAGTAATTGTATTATAATTGTATTTTCGCATGAAATATAAATAGATACCCTAAAATAAAGTTTGCTATATTAAAATCCTGCATACTTAACTCATATTCTGTACATAGACATCTTCTACGAAATGCACAACTGCTTTATTCAACGCAGCGTGCATATTGTCATTACAACGTTTGGGGTCAGAAAATTATTTATTTTATTCAGAAAGGATGCATTAAAGTGACTGTAAAGACATTTTGTTACACTGTTATTTTGAACTTTATATTCATCACAGAATCCTGAAAAAATGCACACTGTAAAACATTGTTTGTTGGTTTAACTTAAAAAAGTAAGTTCCCTGGTTGCCTTAAAATTAAAATTTTTTTATTTAATACAACAAAGGAGATTGGTTTAATAAATAGAAACTCAAAATATTATGTTATCTGAACCCCATTAATTATCTAAGTTGATTTGACAAATGATAAAAAGTTTTGATAACAAATCATGAAATAATCATTGATAATAATCAGAAATGTTTCTTGAGCAGCAAATAAGCATATTAGGATGATTTCTGAACGATCATGTGACACTAATGATGCTGAAAATTCAGCTTTGCATCACAGGAATAAATTACATTTTTAAATATATTCAAATAGAAAAGAGTTATTTTAAATTGAAATAATATTTCACACTATTACTGTTTTTTACTAAAGACTACTTTTGAAAATTGTACCAACATAAACTTTTGAACGGTAGTGTATATTTGATTAGTTCATGCATTTTGTGTATTTGATGTGACTTAAATAGAAATTATTTATATTTATCATATTAACATGATTATTTATATTTATCATGTTCTATAATTGTTGTCAACGATATTATAAATGATCAGTTTTTGCCTGTTTAATGTTAATGTCTTTTTGACCATTTTATATAGATTTTTATTATTATTATTATTTACATATTTTTATGCATTTTATTGTGTATTTTGTACATACTTATGTTTATGCATATGAATAAATCGCAGGCGTTTGTCCAGTGGTAAGGTGCTCCTGTTGACACCTTCCTGTCCAGCACTGGGTCTTTTACACTGTAAGTAAAGGTAAATGTTGCGTTGAAGCTTTCAATATGAAACAAAACATTTGTTTTTTTGTTGAAGAACATGGGTCGGTTTGATTTCATGGAGAGGCTGCTGCTATTGGCTAGATTAGTAACCATGGTAACTGGTTTGTGGTTGGACTGCACTTTCATTCCCATAAAAAGCTGAGAGAAACATTGAGGATGAAAACTGGATGAAAACACACCGGTGTCCTCAAGCAATGCATGTGGATTTTCTTTCTTTTTTTGCAAAGCATATCATTATTTACTCTCATGGCATTTCAAACCTGTATGGAGCTTCTGTATAGCAGTGCCCTAGTTTCTTCAGAAAATGTTCAAAACTTTAGCTCGTTATCCACTCAGCTGTGCAGTCCTAGGACTATAGGCGGGTGCACAATGCGCATACACTCTGCTCATTACACACACAGGAATGCGCAGCAGCAAACATTTTTAAATATTAAAAATAAAAGGATTCCTCTCTGGAGAAGCGCTCAGTCTTTCCACTCGCAAATTCCGCCATGTAAATGGTGCGAGCGCAACTGGCTTTTAAAGGGAATGGGAGATGAGACTCTGATTGGTTTATTGCACATTATGCCCAAAACACACCCATGACTCATTAAGACACTAGGTACAAACCTTTTGGGCCATGCGCCTGGTGCGCCGACCGTTTTTTCCGTCGTTAAACTCGCAAAAGTGGATTCGCCTGCGCCATATGCTTTACCATCTACGTCATCTTTATTTGTTTTTAGCCCACAAATAATGAATCTATATTTTTTGACATGATGTGTTAATGTCCAGCGTTTTTCAGAGATTGATTCTTGGCTGCTCTGATATGTTTTGAGAGCATAAGAGATGCATTAAATCTGTTGAGCGGCATTAGTCTAAGAGAGCTGAGGTTATATAAAGAACTATTGTTGTGTAGTGTGTGTGTGTGTGTGTGTGTGCGTGTGTGTGTGTGTGATAAAACAGAAAAGCTAAATACAGCACTTAAAATGATGATGATGGTTTCTGCATTGTCGTATGGCATCACATCTAAACACAAGTGCATTTCAAACCTGTATGGAGCTTCTGTATAGCAGTGCCCTAGTTTCTTCAGAAAATGTTCAAAACTTTAGCTCGTTATCCACTCAGCTGTGCAGTCCTAGGACTATAGGCGGGTGCACAATGCGCATACACTCTGCTCATTACACACACAGGAATGCGCAGCAGCAAACATTTTTAAATATTAAAAATAAAAGGATTCCTCTCTGGAGAAGCGCTCAGTCTTTCCACTCGCAAATTCCGCCATGTAAATGGTGCGAGCGCAACTGGCTTTTAAAGGGAATGGGAGATGAGACTCTGATTGGTTTATTGCACATTATGCCCAAAACACACCCATGACTCATTAAGACACTAGGTACAAACCTTTTGGGCCATGCGCCTGGTGCGCCGACCGTTTTTTCCGTCGTTAAACTCGCAAAAGTGGATTCGCCTGCGCCATATGCTTTACCATCTACGTCATCTTTATTTGTTTTTAGCCCACAAATAATGAATCTATATTTTTTGACATGATGTGTTAATGTCCAGCGTTTTTCAGAGATTGATTCTTGGCTGCTCTGATATGTTTTGAGAGCATAAGAGATGCATTAAATCTGTTGAGCGGCATTAGTCTAAGAGAGCTGAGGTTATATAAAGAACTATTGTTGTGTAGTGTGTGTGTGTGTGTGTGTGTGCGTGTGTGTGTGTGTGATAAAACAGAAAAGCTAAATACAGCACTTAAAATGATGATGATGGTTTCTGCATTGTCGTATGGCATCACATCTAAACACAAGTGCATTTCAAACCTGTATGGAGCTTCTGTATAGCAGTGCCCTAGTTTCTTCAGAAAATGTTCAAAACTTTAGCTCGTTATCCACTCAGCTGTGCAGTCCTAGGACAGCGAGCATCAGATGAGTGTGTGCGGTCAGTACAGCGGTGAGTATCTGTCTCTGTATGACATGCTGGGATAAACGCATCTGTCAGTGAGAGACGCATCCATTGCGCCCTGTCGCTCTGAGACAGCCCTGCAAACTGACATCTCTCCCCCTCCCTCTCTCTCTCTCTCCACACAGAGGAATGATGAGGAGGCTGTCGTGGACAGAGGAGGCACTCGCTCCATGCTTAAGGCTGGATTGGAGAAGGAGGAGCTAGAAGGTAAACACATACACACACTCACAATCAAACTCTCTCTCTCACACACACACACACACACACACTCACTCACTCACTCACTCACTCACACACACACACACACACTCACACACACACTCACACACACAGATACACACATTATTGCATGAAGACATACCATACACACAAAGACTAAACCGAATTAAAGCTAAAAAATTTTATTTACTTTTGGAGATATTTTTTTGCCCTGCATTAAATTGATCAGAAGGGACAATAAAGACATTTTATAATGTTTGAATTAAATGCTGTTCATCAAAAACTGATGATTCATTTTAATAATCTGTACACTAGTGTCAAAAGTTTGGGGTGATTTCGTTTTTTTTTTCCAGCAAGGATGCATTTGTATTTCTAAATGTATTATGGTTTCCACAAAAATATGAAACACTGATAATAGTCAGAAATGTTTCTTGAGTAGCAAATCATCTGAAGGATTTCTGAAGGGTCATGTGACACTGAAGACTGGAGCAATGATGCTTAAAATTCAGCTTTGATCACTGGAATAAATTACATTTTAACATATATTCACATAGAAAACTGTTATTTTGAATTATAATAATATTTCACAATATTGCTGTATTTTTGATCAAATAAATGCAGCCTTTGTGAGCAAGGAAAAAAAACACAAAAAACATCTACTGAACCCGATCTGTTGTAGACAAAACCAGAATGCTTCGCAATAACCTCAGTGGAAAAAAATATGTCATAGATGGTGGATGAAGTGAAAAACATGTCAAATCCATATTTAATTTGCATATTCATGCACAGCCCAACAATGCAATATCGATAAAAGTAGTTCAGTCTAATTAAAATGTATTACTATGTGCTACGTATGTTAGGCTAACACCAAATCTATTGGAATCAAATGTGAATTGAAAGGATTTTATTTTCAAGGATTCTTTCATTGTAGCATTGATGAAGTCTAGCATCAAAATGACAGCCTTCAGTGTAGAACACGACATTGGTCACTTGCAGAAGTAGTAGCCGCTGTCTCTCACATACACAAAATAATGCACTGCTTCAGAGCAAATGCTCAGAGTCAAGTCTGTGGGTGGCAAATCAAGAGCACCAGCGTGGCCTGACAGAGAGACGTGTGTGTGTTTATCTGCCTCTGAAATGACATGAAGAGAAAAGACTGGTGGGAGGATGGATGGCTATTTGAGAGCGTTTCACAGGGGAAAATGAACAGCTACTCGCAGCGTCTTCTCAAAGGAGATGACGTCAGCCGCTCTTCTGCCCCTGTGTGAGCTATTTTTACATCCTGTCAGTGAGAAAGAGGCAGGAACAGAGAGAATAATTACAGTATCCAAATTATAATAATAAATGGGTCATCTGTATCTAAATAGAGGCTCCATATCCTACACAGCTCTGAAATAAGAAGACATATTCGCTGTTCTCCTGCATCTCACTAAAGTACAGGCTGGCATTATGAGGATATTACCCAGAATTCCATGCAATAATGATCCGACTGTCAATATAGTGTATATATTAGATTGAGCTGCATTGAAAATACTGCTTGTGACAGCAAAAATATGACTCCCCCCCACTCACTGCGGCTTGTAAATACATCTGCGGTTTCAGCTTTTAAATACATGTCATTTATTCAGATTAAGACACGTTTTATAACCCAGTGAACACTAAGCAGCTGTACGATTTGATCTGGATATGCCCAGAAGCTCACAAAATGGTACATGGCACACTTTGCACATACTTGCATTGATATATGGATATATTAGGCAGCAAGTGAACATTTTGTTCTCAAAGTAGATGTGTTAGAAGCAGGAAAAATGGCAAAACTGGGAAAAAACTGCAGCTCAGTGTTCCTGGTCTGCTGTAGTCAGTATCTATCAAAAGTGGTCCAAGGAAGGAACAGTGGTGAACCGGC
The DNA here is from genome assembly GCA_039654625.1 of Rhinogobio ventralis. Taxonomy (NCBI): domain Eukaryota; kingdom Metazoa; phylum Chordata; class Actinopteri; order Cypriniformes; family Gobionidae; genus Rhinogobio; species Rhinogobio ventralis. The sequence goes on from CM077197.1 coordinate 4,167,924, forward strand.
GACAGGGTCATGGCGGCCAAGGCTCATTGATGCACGTGGGGAGCGAAGGCTGGCCCGTGTGGTCCGTCTCAAACAGATGAGGTACTGTAGCTCAGATTGTTCAAGAAGTTAATGGTGGTTCTGATAGAAAGGTGTCAGAATACACAGTGCATCGCAGTTTGTTGTGTATGGGGCTGCATAGCTGCAGACCAGTCAGAGTGCCCATGCTGACCCCTGTCCACCGCCGAAAGTGCCAACAGTGGCACGTGAGCATCAGAACTGGACCACGGAGCAATGGAAGAAAGTGGCCTGGTCTGATGAATCACGTTTTCTTTTACATCATGTGGATGGCCGGGTGCGTGTGTGTTGCTAACCTGGGGAACACATGGCACCAGGATGCACTATGGGAAGAAGGCAAGCCGGCGGAGGCAGTGTGATGCTTTGGGCAATGTTCTGCTGGGAAACCTTGGGTCCTGCCATCCATGTGGATGTTACTTTGACACGTACCACCTACCTAAGCATTGTTGCAGACCATGTACACCCTTTCATGGAAATGGTATTCCCTGGTGGCTGTGGCTTTTTCAGCAGGATAATGTGCCCTGCCACAAAGCAAAAATGGTTCAGGAATGGTTTGAGGAGCAACAACGAGTTTGAGGTGTTGACTCTCAATCCAATCGAGCATCTGTGGGATGTGTTGAACAAACAAGCCTGATCCATGGAGGCCCTGTCTTGCAACTTACAGGACTTAAAGGATCTGCTGCTAACATCTTGGTGCCAGATACCACAGCACACCTTCAGGGGTCTAGTGGAGTCCATGCCTCGCCGGGCCAGGGCTGTTTTGGCAGCAAAAGGGGGACCAACACAATATTAGGAAGGTGGTCATAATGTTAAGCCTAATCGGTGTAATGTACCACTGTATTTTTACTAGCACTTTAGTAGCACACTCTTCTTTTTAGCATCACCTACTTGGATTGATTACTATTTTATTCTGCATCCTGGTTGGGTGTTAACTGCATTTCATTGGCTTTGTATTCGTACTTTGCTCAATGACAATACATTGAATTGATATAAGCCCATGTCATTGAGCCGTTTCCCATTGCAGGACGATGCATTCAGTCCTTCTCATAATGTGATGTAATTCAAAGACACCATTAGAGCTTTAGTGATGTAAGCCTCATTTTATCCAGCTTTCAGCTCCCTTTTAGAGCTATTTTTAACTGCCAGGAAGAGGGCAATCTCTGTTGTCTGTATGTTGGCATTAGTCTATATATGTTATGTGTGTGTGTGTGTGTGTGTGCACATGGACAGATGTTATGTTGGCCCAGCACTTAAACTCATGATGCTGTCTCGACCTCTCAATCATTCAAATGCAATTAAAGTGAGTGATTACCGTTATTTATCGCATTTAGCATTGCTCAAAAAGGATAAATAAATATGGGTTAAATATGTTTGGTAAATTGAACCAAAAAAAGTGTCTCTACTCTACATTCCACTTTAAAACCTAGTGAGCTGCCTACCTAGACAGCAATTTTAGGTATCATATGTTTAAGGTAGCATCCGTACCAAACGGTATGCAGCCGTATAATTATTTTATAATTGTATTTTATAATTCATAATTATGCAGGATAATCATTCCAAATGAGCCACAGCGTAATTATGCTGCCTTCTAAGACGCCTTCTTTAGGCTAAATACTAAAGCAGCACTGCATGTATCTTTTATGGAAAAGACAAACCCATAATGCAATGCAACAGAGACAGTGTCAGTAAAAATAAAATCCATCCGAGAACGAACGTTTAAGTTAATTATAAAAGTTGATTATGTAATATTGATTATTTCATTCACTGATGGAAAATTTTGCAAAAACAAATGATGATGACTTTTTTTGTTTTATTTTTTAAATATTGTGTTTTATACTCAATTTTAGAGATGCACAATATATCTGTGTTCATTTGTAACGTTATCGTTATCGCGCCGATATATTAAAGCCGATAAATAATGTATTATTTCCTTCAGCTGAGACACGCCAGGTGCGCACTGTTCGCCATAATGGTTTTCACTTGTTTGAAATATGATTAGATTTAGTTTTTTTTGGTAAGGAAAGTTGGCCATAGGAGTGTCAAATTAATTTTAAAATTTGGAGTGGTTCAAATTAGGCTACTGTAGGCTTTTGTTTTTGTAACTAGGATCTCCAAAATGATAAAAAAAAATTTGGCTTTAGATTTATTGTCAAGATATCGGTGTTACAATCCACGCCTGTCCTGGACTCCATTTCCCATGATCCTCCCTGTCTCACACCTGAAATCACTCACTCCTCATCTCTCCCACTCTCCCTGGATTCCCTGCACCTGGTCATCGTCATTAGCACTCCCTTTATATTGATCTCACTTCCCTGCACTCCTTGTCCGTTCTTATGTGTTATGCCTATGTGTGTCGTGTTCTGTATCCCTTTGTAAATAAAAACCCATCTTTGTGGAAGCCCTGGATCTTCTCTTCCCTGCTGCACTACACACCGTAACAATCGGTTATCGGCTTTCAAATATAATAGAATTATCGGTTATTGATATAGGTCAAAATTTTCATACCGGTGCATCCCTACTCAATATAAGACCATTTAGTACATTCCAAATATATGAGGTTTCATTTCAGTGAATGTTATTACTGTTGTTAAAAAAACCTAATTACCAAAGGACCTCAGAACATGATCTCAAATGTTAAAGATTATTATTTAATATACAGTTTGTCTGTTTGCTTTTGATCAATAGGTCACAGGACTCTGTATATCGGCGTTCATGTTCCTCTGGGGAGAAAAACCCACCGACGCCATCGGCATCACGGACACAGACACAGGAAGAGAAGCAAGGAGAGAGACTCAGGGGTCGAAGACGGACGAGAATCACCTTCATACAGTAACAGTCCATCCTTCCTTCAGTGCATGCAATTCATTTCTTACTATTTTTGTCTTGCTTTCCAGTACAAATATCTAAACATTCTTAGATATATTAATTTGAGACACAAAATGACTTAAGATATTAATTTTGCTTCCTGAAAAGTGTATCAAAATTAATCAAATGTATCTATGGGGTAAGAAAAAATATCTTTCTTTGGCCTTTTTTTCCCTTGTTTTTTCTTGTTTAAGCGAAAAAGATACAGAAACACTTTACATTAATGCATTAAAGGGATAGTTTACCCTAAAGTGAAAATTAGGTCTCATTTACTCACCCTGGGTTTGTTCTAATGCCGTATGCCATTCTTGTTACGGTATGGTGGCTTAAAAAGTGAACAATGAAGGAGATGGTGAGAAATACAAAGTCTTTAAAGGGGTCATAACACACACAGTTTCTGCCAGTCTCATGTTAATCTTGAGTACCTATAGAGTAGTATTGCATCCTTCATATCTCCCAAGAGTCTTTAGTTTTATCATATTTATAAAAGACAGATACGCTGTACCGATTCTTTCTGAAAACAACCGAGCTTGTGGAGGAGTGCAGTGGGCGGAGCTAAAGAGTCACAAGCACGCACACACACACACACACAATACATCATGGCATTATCCCTGGATAACTTTAGATTCACTATACGTTGGTGTTGTTCACATTATATGCACTTACGCGCTGATTGCCAACAAAACACAGACATTTGATGCAGTAAATTACAGTATTTTTTAAAATCATCTATCCTTCTTTGTTTTTTCTGTTTGATGTCTTCTTCTGTTCCTTCTGATACCCTTTCATGGGTTATTTTTCTCTTTTATGGTCTTTCCTATTTGATTATTTTCCTTTGATGTGCGCTGTCTTTCTGGTTTGGTCTCTGATCTGGACGGGCGAATACGTGTTGCTCTTTTAGCAGCTCATCATGATGACTCAGTGGGACGAGTCCAAATCATTTCCTGTGGTGTATTATTTATTGTCAACATAACTTGTGTTGTTTTGGCTCTCTGATGCTTTTTTAGCTGATGTTTTGTGACCTTTACGACTGAGCTTAGTGGTTTACTAACAAAATTGTGTCCCAGATACTCCCTCTCAGAGGGTTCAGTTTCTGCTGGGCACTGAGGATGATGATGAAGAGCATATACCACACGACCTCTTCACTGAGCTGGATGAGATCTGCCTCCGTGATGGAGAGGATGCTGAGTGGAGAGAAACCGCCAGGTACTGACCAATGTGACTTGGTCATGTGATGTCACCTCAACCAATCATGTCTGGATTCATGCTGCATTCACGCCATATTGTGAATAATTATGAGATGACAACGCAGGACGTCCTACTTGGAGCTGTTCACGTCTCATTTCTGTGGCAATCAATGGCAAAATGAATCTGTAGGAGTCAGGTGGTACAAGTTAGAGCTCTCAGAAAATTCCCATCTTACAAGTTGTAATTACGAGGATGTAAATGCTCTTTACAAGTTAAAATCTCATAATTATGGTAAATCTGACATGGCGTGAATGCACATTTAGTCATTTAATATGCATTTATGGGTTAAATCAGGATGTCTGGAAAGTATTTTAAGAAGTCTTTTAAAAATCTAGTTTAGAATGCATGTGCCAAGTTTTTAAAATATAATTTTTGTAATCCTAATTTTATTCAGTGACTCTAAAAAAATGGCATAATCATAGTAAAAAGCAAAAATGTATTCATTTTCATGTCAAAAAAGTGGCTTAAGCATCTCATAAATATGTATTTTTTTCAAGGAAATGTTTTACATTTATTTTATCTTCTTCGGGGTTATTTGATTTGACAGTTAAAGATCTGTATATTTAAAAAAAATCGGATATCTAAAGAAAGTTAGTGTAGTATAAACAACATACAGGAAGCATTTTGTTGTCATGTGACCAGTCCAAGAAGAGGAAATGACATCACAGTGAGGCCTACTGTAGGCCCTCATGGCTACAGGTCAAGGTCAGTTAATGTAAATTCCATAAAAATTTCATAAAAATATTTTAGGATATGTTATGGTTAGTTGAGGTTGTCAAGTGGTAAAATAACAAGAAAATGTTATAGTCTAAAAAAGGCCTTTTTGAATATTGTTTTTGAGCATAATGATCAAGACATCCACTTTTTACTTGATGATAATACAGATCTAGGGCCCTATCATTTTCGTTATCATTTTCACATCCACGTTGTTTAAATGGCAAATGCCCTCACTCCCATCTGTTCACCCATGGACGTCTGGTCTGAAAACCAGGTGTAAACCAAACCAACAATAACCTGCTCTAAAGTCAATAGCGCAGTATTTTATGTGTTATTTAAAGGGCGTGTTAGTAATATGCACCTATAGGCGGGTGCACAATGCGCATACACTCTGCTCATTACACACACAGGAATGCGCAGCAGCAAACATTTTTAAATATTAAAAATAAAAGGATTCCTCTCTGGAGAAGCGCTCAGTCTTTCCACTCGCAAATTCCGCTATTTGTAAATGGTGCGAGCGCAACTGGCTTTTAAAGGGAATGGGAGATGAGACTCTGATTGGTTTATTGCACATTATGCCCAAAACACACCCATGACTCATTAAGACACTAGGTACAAACCTTTTGGGCCATGCGCCTGGTGCGCCGACCGTTTTTTCCGTCGTTAAACTCGCAAAAGTGGATTCGCCTGCGCCATATGCTTTACCATCTACGTCATCTTTATTTGTTTTTAGCCCACAAATAATGAATCTATATTTTTTGACATGATGTGTTAATGTCCAGCGTTTTTCAGAGATTGATTCTTGGCTGCTCTGATATGTTTTGAGAGCATAAGAGATGCATTAAATCTGTTGAGCGGCATTAGTCTAAGAGAGCTGAGGTTATATAAAGAACTATTGTTGTGTAGTGTGTGTGTGTGTGTGTGTGTGTGATAAAACAGAAAAGCTAAATACAGCACTTAAAATGATGATGATGGTTTCTGCATTGTCGTATGGCATCACATCTAAACACAAGTGCACTCAGCACGGGAATTATTTTTATTTTGTCTTGATGAAGTAAAGACAACATGTAACTGTAGTCCTTTATATACAAAAATATGACATATTAACATGAAACAACACAAATCCTCATTTACTTATTCAGTTAAGGTTAAAAAAAGGGCATCACAAAAATTATTTTTCACCTGCATGTTATTGCAAACATTGAATGACAGTTCAGTGCTCTTAAGTTGCAAAAGGGCATATCTGAAATAAAGGACGTATGGTTTTAGCGCTGTATTCTGATTCTTCTGGATTAGTACGAGAGCTTCATGTGAAGGTTCAGTTCTGAATTTTCCACAAGCATTGGTCATTGTTTTGAACTGTGTCCAGGTGGCTGAAGTTTGAAGAGGACGTGGAGGACGGCGGCGAGCGCTGGAGTAAACCGTACGTGGCCACGCTCTCTCTGCACAGCCTCTTTGAGCTGCGGAGCTGCATCATCAACGGCACCGTCATGCTGGACATGAGGGCCAGCTCTCTGGAGGAGGTCGCAGGTAGCGCTTTTTGTGCTTTTAAATTCATGCATTTAGCTGACGCTTTTATCCAAAGCCACTTACAAGAGAGGAACAAAGCAATTCGCCAAGGAGCCAATAATAGTCGTAATATATAGGCTAATGCCAGGTTTATTTGACAAATAGATTAGGAAGCAAGCTAGAGAAGAGGAGGAATGCAGAGAAGATTTTTGTGTGTGTGTTTTATTTGAAAGAAATGCAATAAAGGTTGTTATAGAACTGATTTCAGTAGGCTATAAAAACATGGGCTTCTGCGTGAAATCTGTCTATTTTTTAAAAAGAGGGAAGAAAAAAAAAAAAATCAAGACTTTTTAGGACAAAGTTTGCATTGTGACACTATTTTTATGAGAATTACATTTCCCCAAATAATGCTCATTAAAATATCCAAAAAACACTAGAACAATGATATATATTTTGTTGACAAACGTTTCCAAGAATGTTTAAATCCAGAGAAATAAGAACATTTTAATCAGGATACGGACCATGTCCGTGCGTCGCCTATCAATGACATCATACCCTCGTTACCCTCGTTTTATTTTGTAGTAACCATGGAAACACCAAAGACGCTTTAATATATGATGTTTTATTAGACAGGTGAGCAACTGTTTGGAGACATTCATGGTCAGAAAGCTAATCATTGTTCTCCAGCTCAACACAGTCTTATTGTTTAAATCTGGTTTTCTTGATTTACCGCGAGTACCATGTTTTACCATGCCTCATATCGATCTAGCTCACTGCAGTGTGAACAAGTGTCTCATAGTCGCCGCCGAGCGAACGCACAGAGTAGCATTATAACATTACTTTCAACACACTCAAATGTGTGTAATATGATAAAACAGTGCTGTGTTACCCCACATACGCATGAGCGGAAGAAGCGGAAGCGCTCATCTGCGGCAGAATAAAAGCTCCGCTTCTCTCGAGCCGTGTGTCGCGCTTGTCTCTCATTAGCAATCGCTCCAGCGGCTTTTAGCCCCACCCTGATTCATACTACAGTAGCGTTAATAAATCTTTATTTAATACATTAGCTCATACATGAATATGATTTCTGCCCGAGTCCCGTCGGATTCTTTCCACCGGCTGAGGATCCACAAATCCCATGATTCTGCGAAATCAAGGCGTCATCAAGCTATGCCTTTGTTTTTTTAATAAGCGAACTCTAGCGGTGAAAATTACATATTGTGCCTTTAATGCAAAGAAATAAAAAATTTTGAGTACTGTAATGTGGATAGTTGAGCTTTCTTCAATTTACACAGATTTAAATTTAAAAAAAAATTGTAGTACAACATTTGGTAACACTTTACAATAATTTGTCTCATTTGTTAACATTAATTAATGTATTAACTAACACGAACTAACAATGAGCAATACATTTGTTACAGTATTTATTAATCCTATCTTAAATACAATCGTTCATTGTTATTTAATGTTAGTTCACATCCATTAATTAATGTTAACAAATACAACTTTTTATTTTAATAATGTATTAGTAAAGATTAATAAATGTTGTAGAAGTATTTTTCATACTTAGTTCATGATAACTAAAGTAGTTAACTATGAAACCTTATTGTAAAGTGTTACCCAACACTTTTTCAACACAATTACAGTAATGAGAATCTAGTGAAAATCATTATTGAGAATAATTAATAATTAATGAGAGTTTGGGGAAAATGTGCTTGAATATTGTAAGAAATGTAATGGTCTTAAAAATAGTAGTGCTGTCAATTGATAAAAAATAACGAATTAATCACTCATTTTTCTGTAATTAATCACGATTAATCGCACCTAACTTTTGGTAGCATTTGGTTATTTCAATAGTCTACTTTAGACATTCTACTAACTATAGTACATATGTATAAGTAACTATAAGTAACTTTGCAACTACATGTTATGTTAATTTATTCTGCTAATTTAGTCTACTAATACTCTAAATAGAGTTAGTTGACATGCAGTTGCAAGGTTACTTATAGTTAGTAGAATGTCAGTTTATGACACCAACAATTTACATACCAGTAAAATTGCACAATTCTTGATTCCAATTTTTAAGCAAAAGATAACACTTCATTTTCTTTTTGTAAAATATAATTGGTTGTTTTTGGTTCAGAACTGTGAACTGTGACCTAAACATGTTTCCGTGAGACTCACCGTTTTATTCTTTTCCGGTGCTTATAAAATGTTTACCATCTTTGGTCAAATGAGCTTCCCTTGTCAAATTATCACATTGTAATAGGCTGTGGATGTGTCAGCGCTCGTATGCCGCTGAGGAACACCTTAAACTGAGTTTAACACATTAATCTCTGTTGGATTGGTGTAAAACAGCTCAAGCCATGTGTACAGATTCTCAGTGTTTACAGCTCAGGTAGTTGACACGTATGTACAAAGATTTAGTGTTCAGCAATCATTTCATGAGAAAGTGTTGCATATTCATTAGGATATAGGAGAAGAAAGTCAAAATCGGTAGCATAAATATTGACATTCATTTGGAGACTGAGGCTTTTTATTTCTCTGAATATTTCTTAAGTCAATTTTGGACACAAAGGGGTCATAAATTGAGAAATAAAATTTTCCTTGATCTTTTGACATGTAAGTGATAATTTTACTATTATAAACATCCTGTAAGTTCAAAACTTCCTTATTAGTCCCAAAACGGCTTTTATTGATATCAAGCTTTGAAAACGAGTTGTTTGAGTATGACATCATAGTGCGACAAATGATCCGCCTCTGCAGAAGAAGGTTAACACCCACTTTTACATCATTGCCTGTTTAGTCCCGCCCACTGATTCACGCAAGCACAGGATTACTCCAGGATTACTTACTATAGATGTTAAACTATAAACACCTTTCTGTAGCATCTTTGTTTCAACACTAATATAATAAAATACAATACTACCTCACAAATACATAAGGAGTAAATATAAATAAAGATGATTAATTTTCATGCTGTATTTTTGGTGTATAAGTTTGTTTTCTTCTGATTCAGAATAGACTCTGGCTCAAATATGTATGGCAGAATTTTACCGGTTGCATTTTTTTTCAGCATCGGAAGTTTTCAAAACAATTCCAGACATGTAGCAGGGACATTAAAAATTATTTTAATATGCAAAACTGTTACCCAGTCATTGCAGTGGGCGTTTCCTTCCAAGTCTTGAATTCGGCATGCCTATCAAAACTTAGTGTTTCAAAGAGAGGATCAAAAAAGGATAGAAAATAGCATATTACTTCTATCTTGCTAACATTATAAGTGGACTTCAAATAACTTTTTAAAAATGTAGTTAATGATCCCTTTAAAGTCTTAATTACAAAAAACTGATTCAACATTTCCACCATTATTACTCAGGAAAAGAAATTACAGTATATTTTCATATTGCACATTTTCACGTAGGTTCAATGCAGTAGAACAAGCATCAAGAAGTGGCCGTGCTGTGAAAATGCATTGTCTTTATCGCTTCGAGTCAGTCATGAATTATACAGCGTTTGCACCTTCTCACTCTCTGAAGCATGTGGATTTTGCATTACTCAAAGCTGTTCTGCATCTTCAGATACATGAGACGGATCTCTGAGCAGCTGCTCCATCAGTTGTCATCAGCATCAGTGTCAGTTTCTGATGCAGAGTTCGAGGAACATCCGCACAATAGGCACAGATGAGCTTTTTGCCAAACATTTAGCACAGATTAGCCATTTAAAGAGCACATTAGCTCCGTATCAAGACAACACTGGCCAGACGTATGCCTTGCGGGGAATTCATGCCTTTAGGAATTCATCATTCTATTTATTATTCAGGTTTGAAATTAATAATTAACACTTTGGTGGAGCATATGAAGTTGAATATACTATTTGTACTGTGTGTATGCATATTCTTGTGATTTCACTAGTCTTTGGTCGTCATTGTTTGCTGTTAACCTGTTCGTGTCTTGGTTCTTGAGTTCCTGGATGTTCCTGTTTTATTTATGGAATAGTTTCATTAAAGTTGTGTTTGCAAGTGGATTCCATCTCTATGCTTCGTAACAGTTATCTTGTTATCTGCTGCTGATCATTAGTAATGTTGTGTGTCGAATCTCTTAGAAATGGTTCTGGACCAACAGGAAGTGGCCGGGCATCTTGAAGATGATGTCAGGAGGAAGGTCAAAGAGGCTCTTCTGAAGCAGCATCATCACCAGAATCAGAAGAAACTGGCCAATCGGATTCCCATCGTACGCTCCTTTGCTGATATCGGCAAGAGACAGTCTGAGTCCAACTGCACGGACAAAAACGGTATTCAATTGTCTTAGCACAGAAATATAGGAGGTCTGATTCTGCAGATGACAATAAAATGATGTACAATACAGCTCAAACGTTTGGGGACAGTAAATTAATACAAAATGACTCAGCAAGGGTACATTAAATTGATCAAAACTGACATTAGACAGAGTGCCAGATATCTGTTTTAAATAAATGCTGTTCTTTTGTTCTTCTATTCATCAAAGAATCATAAAAAAATCCACAAAAATATGAAGCAGCACAACAACATTGATAATAATCATAAATGTTTCTTGAGCAGCAAATCAGCATATTCGAATGATTTCTGAAGGATCATGTGACACTGAAGACTGGAGTAATGATGCTGAAAATTCAGCTTTGAGCACAGGAATAAATTACATTTTACTATATGTTACAATAGGAAACGGCTATTTTAACTGTAATAATATTTGACAATATTACTGTTTTTACAGTATTTTTGATCAAATAAATGCAGCCTTGGTGAGCATTGCAAAAGCATTAAAAAATCTTACCAGCCCTAAACTTTTTGAACAGTAGTGTATAACAATATGCAATGTTCAAACAACCTACAAATTTCTTCCTTATAATTCACACATGAAATATCTCTTCAAATGCAGAAAACCAAAAATAGAAACAAAAAGAAAGAACAATAGAAAGAATGATAGATCGATACAACAATAGAACGATAGAAAGAACATCAGAAAGAACGATACAATGTTAGAAGGAACGATAGAAAGAACAATAGAATGATAGAACGATAGAAATAATGATAGAATGATAAATAGAACGATAGAAAAAATGATAGAAGGAACGATAGAAAGATAGAACAATAGAATGATAGAACGATAGAAAGAATGATAGAAAGATAAATAGAACGATAGAAAGAATGATAGTACAAACTATAGATGGATGGATGGATGGATGGATGGATGGATGGATGGATGGATGGACGGACGGATAGATGGATGGATGGATGGATGGATGGACGGATAGATGGATGGATGGATGGATGGATGGATAGATGGATGGATAGATGGATAGATAGATAGATAGATTAATTATAAATATGTCACTCCATTCTGTGGATGTTTAACTTACACATGTCAGATCCACCATCTCAGAGTGTCAGTGTCTCTGTGTGTGTGTGTGTGTGTGTGTGTCTGACAGGCGCTTCATCTCATCTCTTTAAGTCTCCTCTGTGGCGATCATTTGTTTCAGATGGGAATGATGGGCAGGTCTCATCTTGTTCTCCATGCTGGCCTCTGTGCTGCTCGTCCAGTGTGTCCATCACCTCACCTCTCCCTCCTCCATCCTCCTCATCCACCCACCCAAACAAGAACCCCACCGCCTCCTTCAGACCAGACAGAGAGGACGGCTTGGATCCAGGCAACTTTTAACTTCAGAGACTTTCCCTTCTGCTGTAGTGCTTCCTAAAACATAACATGTAAAGGTGGTTATCTCAGAGAATAGGATGCACGTGGTTAAAAAAACTCTTAAATGGTGGCGGAATGTAAATTAAGGCAGGCTGCGAGAATGCATGACCCTTTGAGAGGATATTAATAACAAATAGGAAATTTCAATAGCCATGACTGGATATATTCAGTTGCTTGTTCTTCTAAAGGTGATATTAAATAGTTTTATACTAGTAAAAAGCTACTAACAAATGAGTTAACTGTGGTGATTATCTTTCAAATGATGATACAAATTGGGATTAAACAACATTTATCTGCCACCAAAAAATAAGAATATAAATTAGGGTGACAGCATCCATCTTAATATGATAATATACACCAATCAGGCTCAACATTATGACCACCTTCCTAATATTGTGTTGGTCCCCCTTTTGCTGCCAAAACAGCCCTGACCTGTCGAGGCATGGACTTGGTGGTATCTGGCACCAAGATGTTAGCAGCAGATCCTTTAAGTCCTGTAAGTTGCGAGGTGGGGTCTCCATGGATCAGGCTTGTTTGTTCAGCACATCCCACAGATGCTCGATTGGATTGAGATCTGGGGAATTTGGAGGCCAAGTCAACACCTCAAACTCGTTGTTGTGCTCCTCAAACCATTCCTGAACCATTTTTGCTTTGTGGCAGGGCGCATTATTATTATAGAATACCGTTTCCATGAAAGGGTATACATGGTCTGCAACAATGCTTAGGTAGGTGGTAGGTGTCAAAGTTACATCCACATGGATGGCAGGACCCAAGGTTTCCCAGCAGAACATTGCCCAAAGCATCACACTGCCTCCGCCGGCTTGCCTTCTTCCCATAGTGCATCCTGGTGCCATGTGTTCCCCAGGTAAGTGACGCACACGCACCCGGCCATCCACGTGATGTAAAAGGAAACATGATTCATCAGACCAGGCCACCTTCTTCCATTGCTTCGTGGTCCAGTTCTGATGCTCACGTGCCACTGTTGGTGCTTTCGGCGTGGACAGGGGTCAGCATGGGCACCCTGACTGGTCTGCGGCTATGCAGCCCCATACGCAACAAACTGAGATGCACTGTGTATTCTGACACCTTTCTATCAGAACCAGCAGTAACTTCTTGAGCAATCTGAGATACAGTAGCTCGTCTGTTTGATCGGACCACACGGGCCAGCCTTCGCTCCCCACGTGCATCAATGAGCCTTGGCCGTCCATGACCCTGTCGCCGGTTCACCACTGCTCCTTCCTTGGGCCACTTTTGATAGATACTGACCACTGCCTGATTAGTGTGTACATTTATGCATAAAAATGACACAAGAAGTTCCAGGAACACAACTGAGTGATGATTCCATTGACCTGGTTAGTCATTTTGCCATTAAAATCAACTGTCTTAATGAATCGACTCACTAAAATGAATTTGAATGTTGTTGTTTTTTCATATTTATGAGACAAATACACCAAAATGTCATAATCACTGGTGGGAAGCTTTCCGTTAAGTACATTTAGTTTGTGTGTAATGTTCATGAAGAACTATGATAAAGCCTATAGCAGAAAATTGCCCAGTTTAATAGAGTGCATCATTACCTGGTTCTGAAATTATCTTTTCCATTCAAAAAAGGTCTTTGTTAAAGAAGTATAAGCCATGAACCAAACCAACCATCTATGAGGTGAATCACAACATCACAAACCTTGATTTGAAGCAAAAAAAGTATTTAAAAATCAGACAAAAAGACAAAGGTCAGACTTTGAACTTAACTTTAATGAGGGAAATACTATAATCTCCTGAAGCAGTGCAATTAACATAAAATAAAAACTGACGGGTAAATATAAAACTATTGATTTAAAACTATTGACCCATTTTGGTGGGTTGAATTTTATATATAATATATACATTTTTCAATTGTAGTCTTTTAAAAAGGCATCTGGAATAATAAACTTTGTGCAATGTAGTGTTGTCAAAAATATCGACGTTTTGATACATATCAATACTGAAATATCTGAAATGCTTCCAATACTCATTTTCCGCAGAATAGACACACGATACCAGCGCCTCTCTCTCTCATCTCTCCGACAGCGAGTGACACACAAACCCGCCTCCCCTCACTCACTCCATTTGCTCCGGATAAATATTGTTACTGTTACAGGGCTTGATTTTAGGTCTGGGATTGCATGTATTGTGCATAATTTTACTCATTCCCTGCAGATTTTGTGCTCACACCTAAAGTGTGTGCCTCATAAAGCCACCTGTCAGTACTAAATTGAGTTATTTTTAGCTGCTTATTGCACTTAAACAGTCAAATACACACAAAATAATGTCAAAATGGCGGTCTTGGCGAGTATTCACGTAAACACAGTCAGTAAATGTTTCAAGTGAACATAAACAGTTGAGAAAGAAAACGCATGTGTAACAGTATAATGGATCCGTGCGTCAGGTCTTAAAGTGACAGCAGCCTAATAAACCTGCTGCCAAATTATGAGATACTATTAAAAATATCTATATGGCAGTTTTTCCCTAATGGTATTGATGTCAGAACTGTGGCCAGTGAAAATGCATGGTAACTTTGGAAAACCACTAGCCACCGTGGCTGGTGAGCAAAAAAATAAATAATGTTGAGCGTAACTTACGCCCCAACACTGATGCTAAATTTAAAAAGAAAGTGTGAGTTTAGTATTGCACAATTCATATCAGTAGATAAGCAGTGATTTAGCAGATAAATGGCATCATAGTGTACTGTGAGGAAGGTGAAGGCTGTTTTGAATATTCATCACCTTTATACAGGGCTTATGTTTAGGAAGTTTGCCAGCTTCCCACACGCTAACGCTAACACATGAAGTGCACCAGACCCCTGCGTTCTCCTCTGCTGTACAAACGCTCACAGCATCATTAATACTCTAATTCATGCAGTGCTGAGCCAAAGCATTAAAACAGCAGCGAGCATGACTAATAAACACAAATCTGTTCATGCGACGTAGGATGCGCCGATGCTCTCTTAACTAAGGGGTTTGGTGCTTCTTCATGCGCTGAACGCTGTAGAGGTGTTTTGCTTGCTTTAGCTGCCTTTAGAGTAGAGCACAATTGATTTGTTCATCGAGTTTGGGTAAAGTGATGCTTGGTGATTTATTCATATCCATTTTTGAAGGCTGCTGTAGTGAACATACTCTTTAAATCATCTCTCGGCTCATTATGTCTCACTTTATGGATGTTTCATTCAATTGTGATGGTTAACACATCAGAGATCATAACAGACCTTCATTAGAATCATTTTCTCTCTTATCAATCCATAAACTTCATTACAGTTTGCTACATTTAATTGGGAAATACACCCGATGCTTATGCTGCATTCCATTAATTGGTTGATTAATATTAATTAGCATTGGCATTGTATTGATTGATTGATTGTGTCTGCAGGTCAGATGATTTCACCGCAGTCTCAACCCTTGAGCACAGAGGGCAAGAATGACGTGAGCCGTGAAAACAGTGCCGTGGACTTCAGCAAGGTAATGACGAAGAATGGTTTGTCAAATACTGCTTGAAGCAACTAAATATAATTATTTTGATACAATGCACCATTCAAAAGTTTGGGGTCAGTTAGATTTTATTTTTTTGAAATAAATTCTAACTTTTATTTAGCAGGCATGCAATAAATTGATCAAAAGTGACAGTACAGATTTCAAATAAACACTGTTCCATTGTTTCCACAAAAATATGAAGCAGCACAACTGTTTTGAACATTGATAATAATAATAAATGTTTTATATTAGAATCATGTGACACTGAAGACTGGAGTAATAATGTTGAAAATTCAGCTTTTGAAAATATATTCACATAGAAAACAGGTATTTTAAGTTGTAATAATATTTCAAAATATTTACAGTATTTTTGGTGAATGAATGCAGCCTTGGTGAGCATAAGAGACATTAAAAAATCTTTCCAACCTGAAATGTTTGAATGGTAGTGAATAACCAGATGTGATGCATCATTTTTATGTACAAAATTAAATATTTTTAATATCAATTTACTGTAAAAGTATATGTATATATATATATATATATATATATATATATATATATTAGCACATACATTTTAAAAACATCCTTCGGATGAGACATTAAACCGAGGTCCTGACTCTCTATGGTCATTAAAAATCCCAGGTAAAAAAAAGTAGGGGTGAAACCCCGGCATCCTGGCCAAATTTGCCCATTGGCCTCTGTCCATCATGGCCTCCTAATCATCCCCATATACTGATTGGCTTCATCACTCTGTCTCCTGGTGTGTGGTGAGCGTTCTGGCGCAATATGGCTGCCGTCGCATCATTCAGGTGGATGCTACACATTGGTGGTGGTTGAGGAGATTCCCCCCTTCCATGTAAAGCGCTTTGAGTACCCAGATGTAACGAATTATTATTATTCACGGAATTTTCCAGCTTTCTGTGTTTTCACTGTTATACGGTAGGGGGCGCTATTACACATCTTCTGAAAGAGTACAGAATCTCCTGATCAAAACACAAGCGAAGAAGAAGCAGAAACAAGCAATAAAAGCATTCACGTTGTAGTCAGTTTTTTGTTCAAAGTGTTGTGAAACACTGTTATGAAACTTACCCACATCCAAGTGTTGATAAAAAAAAAAGAATGCATGAAGCAACAATAAAATGTTTTTTGTTTTTGTTGTTTAAAAGCAGGTGACTCTGTTGATTCTGTTGATGGTCTGAAACCGTTTAATGCCCAGGTAGTTCCAAGTCAGCATAATCACTGTTCTATATTAATGCCCTGTTTTCATTGAAGCACACATGCACAAACACTCAGAAACATTCAGTGGCATGTGAAACATACGCACATATGCATTTCTCATCTCTCTCTCTCTCTCTCTCTCTCTCTCTCTCTCTCGCTCTCTAATTCAAATAAATGCTATAATTAATTCATTAAAATAAATGTAATCTTACACACTACTTTATCTCTGTGTCTGATTTAAAGCAGGTAGAATGCTAGATCTCACGAGCCGTAACTTGACGAAAATAACCACCAATTGTACATTTCCGGCATACATCACTAACAGCTTTAAGTTGTCAATGTTGGCAAATGAGCAGGATTATCCACTATTTAAATGCACTCTGCTTCGCATCGGGTGGTTCTTTGCCACCCCGTCTTGCATTAAAATTAAAACTTTTTTTAAAACATGCTGGCAGGGGAAGAGTTAATATTATTGTTTCACCATATATGGTGAAGTTTCTGTTAAAACAACTAACATTTTTACAGTGTGTAAAATGTCTGAGTTCAGTACAGTACGTAGTGATCTGTCGGTTTTCTCTGAGCTGCCGTCTGTCTGTTCAGGGATTATGGTTAAAACACATTGAGGCTGAAACCCTCTTTACCTGACATTAGATTGTTCTGTTTCTTGCATTAAAGTGGGTATTATGGTTGTGATCCCATGAACAGACGAGAGTGCTGTCTCGGTTCACAAGGGTCATGATGAAATACTGCAATAAAATAAGGAATTATTAAATCTTATACAACACATGGCCTTTTGCATTATGTTAGCATACATCTCTTTGGCTCTGTACATCATCTTGACCTTTGACCCTAAACCAGTCTAAGAACACATTTCCATTGAATTCTACAAAAAGCTTTATGTATATACACGCATGGGATTTGATTTTTCATGCTTTTTAATATTGCATATCAGGATTTGATGGTCAAATCTCAGAATCCTGGATATGGATGGGTTGCAGAATTATGGTGGCTTGACAAAACCAGCATACTATTACAACCCATTTATATTTTAGTGTCATTGATATACTATTATAGTTTTTGTTATTATTTTGAATTTGAATTTTTTCGTTATATCTATACTAACTGATCAAACCTAAAAACAACAACAAAAACACCTAGGATGGTTCCAACTCAGCTATTAAACTTTTAAAATCTCTCTAGTGTCCAATTATTTACAGTAAACAGGCCTGTATGACAAACCTGTTCAAAACATCCATGCATGACTTTGTTCTCAATATGCATGTGTATTTCTCACCTAGTGATGCAGTAATCTAACTCCTGCATAATAATGTGTGTACAGATAGACCTGCACTTCATGAAGAAGATCCCTCCAGGTGCAGAGGCCTCTAATATCTTGGTTGGAGAGTTGGAGTTTCTGGACAGGCCTGTGGTGGCGTTCGTCCGCCTCTCTCCTGCCGTACTGCTCAACGGCCTGGCAGAAGTGCCCATTACCACTAGGTGAACAACATAGAAGTGCACCATTTTTGCTCTGTGAAACTCAACATAGGAACACCAGTTACATTGCTGTTTTGTGCTTTATCTGTCAGGTTCCTGTTCATCCTGCTGGGGCCTCTGGGTAAAGGGTCACAATATCACGAGATCGGCAGATCAATTGCAACCTTGATGACAGATGAGGTAAGAGAGCATGATATTGTTTTACAGTTACATACTGCTTTTAACAAGGTACTGTTTGTGTTCACGTTGTATATTTGTTCCAGATGCATTTTAGAATAATTCAAAATTTTAGAGACACGATAGCACAGAGCGCATCATGTGATCGAGTCGGTCCAGAGACACGATAGCACAGAGCGGATCATGTGATCGAGTCGGTCCAGAGACACGATAGCACAGAGCGGATCATGTGATCGAGTCGGTCCAGAGACACGATAGCACAGAGCGGATCATGTGATCGAGTCGGTCCAGAGACACGATAGCACAGAGCGGATCATGTGATCAAGTCGGCGCAGAGACACGATAGCACAGAGCGGATCATGTGATCAAGTCGGCGCAGAGACACGATAGCACAGAGCGGATCATGTGATCAAGTCGGCACAGACCAGAAAATGTATCGGACCTCTTTGAATTCTGCACAGAATGAGAATTTTAAAGAGATATGGAGGAGATTAGGAGGAGGAAACTGCGGCTTTACCAAGCTCAACCTAACACTATTTTAAAAAGGGGAGGAACACATTGAATAATGTTGCACGTTCAAAGCACTTCAGTGGGACTTTAAATGGAGTGAGATGGTAACAGTTGATTAAA
Source organism: Rhinogobio ventralis (assembly GCA_039654625.1). Taxonomy (NCBI): domain Eukaryota; kingdom Metazoa; phylum Chordata; class Actinopteri; order Cypriniformes; family Gobionidae; genus Rhinogobio; species Rhinogobio ventralis. The sequence goes on from CM077197.1 coordinate 4,187,068, forward strand.
ACTTATAATTGTTATGTTGGACTAATTTAAACACTGCCTTCATAATGATGTGATTACTATGATCACTATAACGCATTAATTATGCTTGACAGCTCAGTTACCATAGCTTTTAGTTTACCATAGGCACTAACCATAGGCACTCACAGAGCTTATGGTGATTTTATACAACATATTAAGATGCATGATGGAAACATTTAAATGTAAACATTAATATTAATAAATGCAACTCTCAACGTTGGTGTCTTTTACCATATTACTGTTGCTGTGCTTTATTGTATCCAGAAGACCCCACAAATTCACTACCTTGAGTGGATGATTATTGCTTTAATAAAATGGGTTTCATGCAGACTGAAGTGTCTTGCAGAAATGAAAGGATACGAAACTCCTGAGGTCTTTCACAGCTCAGCAGATTCTCTCTCACTTAGTCTTTGAGGTGCAGAGGAGACTTACAGAACGGCCCTAATAACATGTAAATGACTGCTAATTAGCCAAAAAAACACCCTTCATGCCAAGCTGCTGGTTGATGTTGCTAAGGCAACATCTTAAGACATTAATGAAGAGCATGAAAATGTGAATATGTACTTTTTTCCAGGCTTTCTCTATATGTAGTCTTAAAGAAATAGCTTTCGTTTATTCACCCCTCGTTTCGTTTCAGATCGTCATTGGGTTTTTTTTCTTTCATGAAACACATGAAAGCTAGAGGAGAAACTAGGAAGATGTTTTTAGTGCAGAGAATGTGGATGGTGTTTTATACTGCCTATCTGTAAAATGAATAAAAAGGTATCATAACTTAACTTTTTTGTCCTTTTTCGAGCTTGATAATACTTCCGTTGTTCTTTCAAACATTCAATCTCATATTGTGTTTCACTAAATTATGATGACAAACACTTAGATTTTTGTACAAACTATTCCTCTAATTCAGATTACTGTTTCTTTTTATTCATATTTTGGACTAAGACTGTTCTGTTTTTTTCTTTTGCAGGTTTTCCACGATGTGGCCTATAAAGCTAAAGACCGCAATGATCTGATTGCTGGAATTGATGAATTTCTTGACCAAGTTACAGTTCTGCCACCCGGAGAATGGGACCCTTCCATCAGGATAGAGCCTCCAAAAAACGTCCCTTCCCAGGTCAGTGGGAACAGTAGGACAACACACAGCTGATATAGGATTGAAGTTTAGTACTAGTCAAAAGTCTGGACATACTTGACTAAAATTATGTTGTTCACGATCTTAAAAGGCTTTTGATCTAAGGGCCCTATTTTAATGATCTAAGCACATGGTCTGAAGCGCATGGTGCAAGTGCACTCAGGGTGTGTCTGAATCCACTTTTGCTAGTTTAATGACAGAAAAACGGTCTGCGTGCCAGGCGCATGGTCCAAAAGGGTTGTACCTAGTCTCTTAATGAGTCATGGGTGTGTTTTGGGAGTAACGTGCAATAAACCAATTAGAGTCTCATCTCCCATTCCCTTTAAAATGTTTGTGTGCTGTTGTGCGTCCCTGTTTGTGTAATAAGCAGAGTGTACGCGGGTTGTGCACCTGCTTATAGGTGCATATTACTAACACGCCCTTTAAATAACACAAAAAATACTGCGCTATTGACTTTAGAGCAGGTTTTTGTTGGTCAATGGCGCAGTCATTTTCATTTCCTCAAAATAGCAATGCGCCAACAATGCGCCTGAACACACCTGGTTTTCAGACCAGCACGCTCATGGGTGAACAGATGGCGCCAGTGCATTTGCTATTTAAACAAGTGCCGCTTGACGTGAAAATGATAACCGCGTCGGGCTGAAACTAGCACAAAACACTTGCGTCGCACTTAGCATCACATTGCGTCGGGTGTATGATAGGGCACTATATGCTTAAAATTAGTTTTGTAGACAAATACAAATTGCGCATAAATATGAATTTCTGAACAAAATGAAACGTTTAATACGTTGAAAGGGATGAGTTGCAGTACGTAGTGAAGGAAAAGCATAATGAAGTGCTCATCACACATATTTGTGTGTGTTCACATAGCTAATCGACAAGAGTCACCAAGTGTCATCCCATTCCGATGAAGCAAAAGTTTTAAAAAATGCAAAATTTTTGATCAGTTCTGACCAAAGAGGCCCAGAGGGTTAAAAGCATCCCATGATGCACCTCATGAATGTCCAGAGTGAGCAGAACTGGAATCTAGACAAAGAAAAAGAGGCCATGTTATGCTCTTTTTCAGTCTTGAATTAGGTTTTATGCTGTACTAAAAAAAGGTTTTCATGCATGAAGGTTTAAAAAACATTATTTTCCCCATATTCTCCATTGTTGCAGCTCCTCTCTTCCCAGTCTGTCAGTAACGGTCTGTTTAGTTCCTGTCTCTATGAAGCCCCTCCTTCCAAAAAGCACAATGTGTTCTGATTGATCGGCTGGATCAGTGTGTTGTGATTAGTCAAGCCCTTGAAGCTTGTTTGGGAAATGTCCCGCCCCTCACCATAACCACCGGTTTTAACACACTACTAACTAACTCAACCAGGCCCCGCCCCTTTATTCTGTGTATTAATTATTTAAATGAAGAATATTGTGACGTGTTCGTTCCTGGAAGAAAACTCAAGACTACAATGGAGGCGTTTCAGAGAGTTCAGAAACAGTGACACTGATATAGAGAATAATTCCCGCTGGAGGGACTTTGGAACTTTGCAGAGTTTTTTTATGCTCAAACAGCAACATTACACACTAAAGAAAGTTATATGAGGGTTTGTGTCACTACATCATTCCCAGACTTCCATTGTGTTATTTTAGAGTTTGCATCAACTTTAATATTATACTAAAATGTGCAAATCTCCCAATCATGAATAATTAGGTGGTTTCAAACCTTTGGCTGGTAATGTAGTTAGACATAGATATTATCGTGGTTAATATTAAACGAAAAACTGTTTACTGTACAATCTCGATCTAGAAATATTGAAGAGAGGATTAGCTGTAGTACTGCACTGTACAGCAGAAAAAAAGTGTAAATAAATCTGTTTTCTTCAGTGCATTTTAGTGACGTGAGCACAGAACAGCAAACAGACATTAATCTGAGGAACAAATGAGCACTTTCATCTCAACCCTGATGATCTAAATGATTTACTTAACATGTCCTTTGAGATTTTAAATGCTTTAATGGAATAGTTGACCAAAACGTACAATTCTGTTGTTGTTTACTTAATGTCATGTTGCTCCAAACCAGCATGACTTGCTTTCTACCATGGAATACAAAAAGCAGGCATTGCACAATGTCCAGAGTGCTCTTTTTCATAATGGGGATTTGGCTGTGTCTAAAATCCTACACAATCATTAAAAAGTTTGAGGTCAACTTTTTGAAAGTAATTAAAACTTTATTCAGCAAGGATGAATTAAATTGATCAAAAGTGACAGTAAAGACATTTTTAATGTTACTAAAGATTAGTAGAGGGTTGGTGTAGATTATTAAATATATGCAAGGAAGACAAGACCAATCACAATTCAGTATGCAAATTATATGATGACATCATAACTGTCTTCAAAACAAATGTCTGTATGTTATAGGTGCAGTAAGCGATTTCTGAGAAACACTGTTAATTTGAAATCAACACCCCTCTGCCTGCAAACATGCTGTGCAACACAGTCAACGATTAACAGCTGGCGCATCAGACAGCTCGTGAAAGTATGGATGAATCAGTTGTGATCCAACAACAGCATATCTTGGTTCTGTGAAACACAGCAAAACCAATGTTACTTGTGTATCGAGCAGAAACAAAGCAATCTCGGTGTCTGTTTTCAGGCCTTCCTGCTCTCTATCATCTCTCCAGCACTGGGAAGCTTTTCCAATATTATATTCCTCTGACTTTTTCCTCTTTGGTAATATCTCAGTCATCTCTCTTTCTACAAATGTCCCGCTTGCTCGCTGTTTCTCTTCCCCCATCATGAGCGGACATGCTCCCTAATGCTGATTGGCTACAAGAGTGCTGTGGCTCTTCGCCCGATTGATCCGATCCACTTTGTTTTGACATCGTGCATTATCCTGCTGGAAGTAGCCATCAGAGGATGGGTACATGGTGGCCATAAAGGGATGGACATGGTCAGAAACAATGCTCAGGTAGGCCGTGGCATTTAAACGATGCCCAATTGGCACTAAGGGGCCTAAAGTGTGCCAAGAAAACATCCCCCACACCATTACACCACCACCACCAGCCTGCACAGTGGTAACAAGGCATGATGGATCCATGTTCTTATTCTGTTTACGCCAAATTCTGACTCTACCATCTGAATGTCTCAACAGAAATCGAGACTCATCAGACCAGGCAACATTTTTCCAGTCTTCAACTGTCCAATTTTGGTGAGCTCGTGCAAATTGTAGCCTCTTTTTCCTATTTGTAGTGGAGATGAGTGGTACCCGGTGGGGTCTTCTGCTGTTGTAGCCCATCCGCCTCAAGGTTGTGCGTGTTGTGGCTTCACAAATGCTTTGCTGCATACCTCGGTTGTAACGAGTGGTTATTTCAGTCAAAGTTGCTCTTCTATCAGCTTGAATCAGTCGGCCCATTCTCCTCTGACCTCTAGCATTAACAAGGCATTTTCGCCCACAGGACTGCTGCATACTGGATGTTTTTCCCTTTTCACACCATTCTTTGTAAACTCTAGAAATGGTTGTGCGTGAAAATCCCAGTAACTGAGCAGATTGTGAAATACTCAGACCGGCCCCGTCTGGCACCAACAACCATGCCACGCTCAAAATTGCTTAAATCACCTTTCTTTCCCATTCTGACATTCAGTTTGGAGTTCAGGAGATTTTGCTCCTCAAACCATTCCTGAACCATTTTTGCTTTGTGGCAGGGCGCATTATCCTGCTGAAAGATCCACAGCCTCCAGGGAATACTGTTTCCATGAAAGGGTGTACATGGTCTGCAACAATGCTTAGGTAGGTGGTACGTGTCAAAGTATCATCCACATGGATGGCAGGACCCAAGGTTTCCCAGCAGAACATTGCCCAAAGCATCACACTGCCTTCACCGGTTTGCCTTCTTCCCATAGTGCATCCTGGTGCCATGTGTTCCCCGGGTAAGCAACGCACACACACCCGGCCATCCATGTGATGTAAAAGAAAACGTGATTCATCGGACCAGGCCACCTTCTTCCATTGCTCCGTGGTCCAGTTCTGATGCTCACGTGCCACTGTTGGCACTTTCGGCGTTGGACAGGGGTCAGCATGGGCACCCTGACTGGTCTGCGGCTGTGCAGCCCCATACACAACAAACTGAGATGCACTGTGTATTCTGACACCTATCTATCAGAACCAGCATTAACTTCTTGAGCAATTTGAGCTCCAGTAGCTCATCTGTTTGATCGGACCACACGGGCCAGCCTTTGCTCCCCACATGCATCAATGAGCCTTGGCCGCCCATGACCCTGTCGCCGGTTCACCACAGTTTTTTCCTTGGAGCACTTTTGATAGATACTGACCACTGCAGACCGGGGACACCCCACAAGAGCTGCAGTTTTGGAGATGCTCTGATCCAGTCGTCTAGCCATCACAATTTGGCCCTTGTCAAACTCGCTCAAATCCTTACGCTTGTCCATTTTTCCTGCTTCTAACACATCAACTTTGAGGACAAAATGTTCACTTGCTGCCTAATATATCCCACACACTAACAGGTGCCGTGATGAAGAGATAATCAGTGTTATTCAGTGGTCAAAGAACACAGAACAGACATCTAGCAAATACAGACATCCCACCCTGCAAAAAATATAAAAAAAAATAATATAAAAGTATAAAAAATATAAATAATATTAAAATATAAATAATTTAAATGAATAAAAAAATATATTATACTATTATATTCATTCACATAAGCCAGCTAACATGGGTTCGTTCATTCAATAGTATTCATGCGGCGAAAGTGATGTAGTTGAGTGTGACAAAAAAAGAGGCGAGGGTCCGCGTGATAATACCAGGTGTAATGTTAATCTGTCTTCGCTGACCACTGACCAGACAAATACAAATTGCTCTAAATGGTCAGCTGGATCTGTGTGTTGTGATTGGTCAAGCGTTTTGAGCGTGTTTGGAAAATATCACACCCCTTACCATAACCATGTGTTTCAACACACTAACTCAACCAGGCCCCGTCTCTTTATTTTGCATATGCCTTGGGCGGGAATTATTTAAATGAGGAATATTGTAAAAACACATCTTAATACCAGGTGGAAACAGGCTTTCTCTCTCGCTAACACAATTTCTGGGATACTGTATATATTTTGCGCCTATTAATATGTGTTCACATTATTCACAAAATTGTTTGTTTGGGTGTTGATTTCACTTTTCAACAGCATTTCTCAGAAATTGCTTACTGCACCTTTAATCCGCTCATGCTTAATTATTTGCAAGTCAATATATATATATATCAACTATATATTCCGATAATTTTGTGTATTGGTATGTTTTGTCAGGGCACAAAGAAATATAGAGCTGAGTATCATCAGCATAACAGTGAAAACTAACGCCATGCTTCCTAATGATATCTCCTAAGGGTAGCATGTACAGGATGAAAAGCAACGGTCCTAGCACTGAGCCTTGTGGTACTCCATACTGAACTTGTGATATGACACCTCTTCATATCGATTGCAGTAGTTCAATACTTATGATTACAGTAACTACAGTAGCTTAAGTACAGTAGATTGTGGAATCATTGGCACCAATAGTCTCTACGATCAACTTAGCTCACGATTGAGAAACACAGCCCAGAATATTTGAGGACTATCTCTAAGTCCTCTGCTGCTTGCTGTCAGAACTCCTCTCGCAGCTTTAGGCTAAGAGTGCTGCTGTATCCCTCTATGGTATCTGTGTTTGATCTAACAGGAGAAGAGAAAGATCCCTGCAGTGCCTAATGGAGAGCTGGCAGAGGCAGAGGAACATGGTGGACACGGAGGCCCTGAGCTGCAGCGCACCGGGAGGTCAGTCTGGAGTGTGTGTGTGTAGACACATCAGTTTGTGTGAAAGCATAAATTAGATCTCTTTAATATCTCCTTTTAGAAGGAATGGAGATGTTTGCAGAAGTCTTCTGCTTTTTAGATATTTTTTCCTGTGTCCAGCTTTCAGAAGGGATGTTAATATAATCTTGCACTGCACTGACACTGTCGCATGAGAACAATTGTGAACTGAATTGAATTGAGCTGGATAATGAATGACCGTATTGTCTTCGGTAGAGCTGCTTTATAGCTAAATCAAATTAGTTTCATAATTGACAAATTTTGTGACTAACTCTGTTATCGAACTGAATTGAAACAATGAACTGATTCGAGCTGAATAACGACACTGTTGTCTTCTGTAGAGCTGCTTATAGCAGAATTTAACTTATTTCATAGTTGATGAAGTTTACCTATTTCCGATTTCTTTAAATGAATTTTAAGATAAACATCTAAGACTAAGTTAATACTTAAACATAACACAGTCATATTTCCACTAAGTCTCATGAACTATGAAAAAGAGAAATTAAATGTTCTGGTAACACTTTATTATAACTATAGTATAATTCAGTATTTTTCAAATAATTTGCAAATAGCTAATTAATAGTTTATAAACTATGGTTATACATTAATAGACTATATACAAATAGTGAGTTCTTCATTCATTGTCACTGTAATTAACAAAGTGTTATTGTTTAATTAACTCATATGTAAAAAGTTAAATAATGCTTTGTTAATAACTTACTGACAGTAAATATTTCTCACTTTAGATTAGGTCACGAAAAATGGGAAAATTACATTAATTAAGTGCTTTAAACCAACATTAATTTCATTATTATTAATAAGAGTTCATTCAAATGTTTACAAATACATTAAAGGATTAGTTCACTTAAAAATGAAAATTGATATTTTCATGATATTTTACTCACCCCCATCTCATCCAAGATGTTCATGTCTTTCTTTCTTCAGTCAAAAAAAGAAATTACGTTTTTTTGAGGAAAACATTCCAGGATTTTTCTCCCCATCACAGACTTCCATGGCAACCAAAATGTTGAAGGTCCAAATCAATGCAGTTTCAAAGTCCTTCGAAGGGCTTCAGAGGCTCTGCGTGATCCCAGACGGGGAATAGAGTCTTATCTAGCCAAAAATGTATATACTTTTTAACCTAAATTGCTCATTTTGCGCTGCTCTGCGACGTGCCATGGATTGCGCAATCATGGCGGAAAGGTCACGCTAGACGTAGGCGGAAGTACCCCCCCGAGCGAACGTGCAAGGATTAATACAAATGCCCTTTACCAAAAAACACTCCATCTTCAACTTCAAAATCGTCCAACATCATTGTTTTACCCTTTTTTTTTTGCTAAAGGGCGTTTGTATTAGTCTTCGCTTGTGCGATTTGTAAACACGTCTAGCGTGACCTTTTCGACGTGATTGCGCAATCATTGGCACGTCACAGAGCAGCGCAAGATGAGCAATTTAGGTTAAAAAGTATATTCATTTTAGTTTTTTTTTTTAATGACCGATCGTTTGGCTAGATAAGACCCTATTCCCCGTCTGGGATCACGCAGAGCCTCTGAAGCCCTTCGAATTGCTTTGAAACTGCATTGATTTGGACCTTCAACATTATGGTTGCCATGGAAGTCTGTGATGGGGAAAAAAATCCTGGAATGTTTTCCTCAGGATTAAAGAAAGAAAGACATGAACATCTTGGGTGAGATGGGGGTGAGTAAAATATCAGGAAATTTTCATTTTGAAGTGAACTAATCCTTTAAGCATATCTCCAAAGCTAAACATAACCACTTAAAAATCAATCAATCAATCAATCAATAACGATCACGTTGTTAAAATACATCTGTAAGGATTAGGGGTAAGTTTAGGGGAAAGAATATTTTTTTTGTGCAGTATAAAACTCATGGAGAGTCCAGGAAACTGTGTGTGTGTGTGTGTGCACGCACCTGTGCTTAATGTATTTGTAAACATTTTAAGAAACACTGAATGGTTGGTTTAAAGCACTTAATTCATGTAATTTTTCCATTTTCCATGCCCTAATCTAAAGTGAGAACTATTTACTGTTAATAAGTTGTTAACAAAGCATTATCTAACGCTACATATGAGCTAATTAAACAATATTAATTTCTTAATTACAATGACAATGAATGACAAACTCACTATTTGTATTTCGTCTATTAATGTATAACTACAGTTTATAAACTATTAATTAACTATAATAGTTGGCAAATTATTTGTAAGTACTTTATTACACTATAGTTACGATAAAGTCTTCCCAATGTTCCTCTCAGAAACCGAACGAATGTAACCGGTCATGCGGCTCACCGCTGTGTTCATTATGACAGTTAAAGGACATAATAATGCAGATCATTTAGGATGATGGTTTGATTGTCTTCTACAATGTAAGAGCCATGCCACTGAAGACCAGGTTTTCAACTCTCCAGTGAACTGGACAGATGCCATGTTTGACATTTGGTCACACTTTTCCTGTTGAGTGACAGTTTTCACAACTTTGAGTGACTTTCTCTCTTCTCACAACAATAATCCCCTTCTGTTCTCAGATGGCTCTTTTCTCCCAAATGGTCATATCTGATCAGCCCTAATTAATATTTCTTTTTGGGTGAAGAATTCTGCCTTATATAGTATGTGTATGTGCACAATATGTGGATTATCTGTACGCATGGAGTACCTGGACGGTGTACTATGTTTTCAAAATTGTCTTTCTAAACGACAAATATGCACATACTAAATGCTCTCGACTTGACATTACATTTCTAGTGTGACAAATGCACTGGACATAATATCTACTGTGATTTATCATCTCTTTCTTGAACTGGACTGCCAAAATTAAAATTAAAAGTGTTTTTACCATTTTATCTTTACATTTATGTACTACATTGATTTCAGTTTGTATATATTTATGCATAATTTAATACCATTTAATGGCGGTGAATTTTGAAAATGTACTGTAATGTATTCTTACCGACAATGAAGTTGTATTTAGCATGTACTAAAATAAAAAAATATATATATATTTTGTCCCTATGACAGTGCAACTGTTTTTTCATATGCAAGATGCGCCAGACTTGCTGTGAAACAGCACTTGTCAGAAAACCTGTGACTTATTGAGAGGAATATTCCACATATGTGTCGGAACATGGAGAAAAAAAAATCCATCCCCCAGCCATCCTATAGATACAATTATTTTTCTGCTTAGGAAAATGATGGTAGATGATGTGTGACTGGCAAGAAATTCTTTACACTGTAAAATAAAGAAGACAAAGAACAGAAATAATAGTCTTTTTTTTTTTTATGATAATTAAGCACTTTTACCCTCCCAGATTCACATTACTGTCATGCATCTCAATATTTTATATCTGAGTATCTTTTTAATTATTATTCTCATTAATATAATACAGTACTGTAAAAACAAAAAAAATGTGGCTTAATGCAAAGAATATTCCATTGTCAAAAAATAAATATATAAATAATTAAATCCATCCCACTTTTTTCTTCCTTGGAAAATGTTGTTAGAAGTGTGATTTGCAACAAATTCTTTGCAGTTCAAAATAAAAAGGAAATAGTGTGAAAATGAAGCCTATTTTTAGGTGCATTAATATGTTTTTGCAATCTGTTTATTTTCTTGAGAATTAAGCACTTTTACCCCACAAACTCCCATTACTGTAATGCATCTTGATACTTTATAACTGAGTATCTCTTTTATAAAAAAAATATTTTTACCTAGGAATGTGCTGTTAGAAGTAGGGCTGGTCCGAATACCATTTTTTGAGCTGCAAAGCTATGGTAGTAATCAACACCGAATATTCGAAGCCTCGGAGGGAAGGGGCTAGACATATTCTTCTCTCTAATAAAGCGGAGCGCCTCACACGGGCATGGCTTATATACTCCGAGAACGGACACTGCACTAGTGATGCACTAGTGAAAACACACAGGTCTGTTACGTCCCAGTAACAAACTCTAATAATAACGGGTAATAGGCTTGCTGCGATAGTCGGTGTTACCGTTGTTCAGGCATAACACCGGTTACGTCACTTGCCCACCGTCCCCACCGTCATTCTGATATTTTATAGTAGTAAAAATAATTTAGTTCAGTTAGAGAACAGATTAACTACAATTAAAAACTGAACGTGCAGCGTGAGCCGAACGAGAGTCGCAGCACAGATCAGCAGCAGGAGTCAGAGGAGCTGAATGACAAGATGACCGCGGAAGATTTGGTTTCAAAGCGAAATGTAAAAGCGTTGGGGACGTTTTCGTCCACTATGGGGTGCTTAATTGGGGAGTCTTAATTTGGCCACAACTTTCTCTGTGTTTCAGCAAATGGAATGATTTTGGTGACAAATCTTATTTTGACACATATTTTGGGAAAATGCTTTGAAAATTTGAAAAATACACTGTGGGCAAATTCACTACCCTTTCGTTATGTTCGGGATGAAAACATTCAGTAAATTAAACTGCTGTAAAAATGTATCAGATAAGTCAGATTAGTATTTTGCATTAATCTATTAATCAACCTCAGTCCTGATCAAAACTACTAAATGTTAAAAAAAAAAATCCAGGATTTTTACTCTTTAATTGCCAAGTTCATAAATGATTTTCAAATTATTTTCAATATAAAAAGTGATTGTGGACTGGATTTTTTTTACCTTTTATCACAGTCTTGGGCATGTGAAAGATTAGCAACAACATTGGCTTTGATGCATTGTTAGTTTTTGTGCAGCAGCAGATTTAAATTTTTTCTTCCTCATTTACTGTTCGTGGCTGTTTTTGCCCCATTGACTTCTATTATAACCACATTTTTTATTTCAAAGCCGTGACACCATATAATCATGCATTCTGATTGTTAGTGTTTTTTCCTGTTGGGAAGAGGTACAATTTGTAATTAGTTTTTACTGTTGATCACCAGGTGACACCATTAACCCTTTAGATAGGCCTGTGCAAAAAAGCTTAGTTTCTGGCTTTTATATGGAGTAAAACAGCATATAAATGAGGCAGAACATTTTTTAATCTGATGCTGCACAAAATCTAACAATGCATCAAAGCCAATGTTGTTACTAATCTTTGACATGCCCAAGACTGTGATAAAAGGTAAAAAAATATCCAGTCCACAATCACTTTTTATATTGAAAATAGTCATTTTGTGTATTTTTTTTCCACAAATCAGTGACATCATTTATGAATATGGCAATTAAAGAGTAAAAAGCCTGGATTTTTTTAAACATTTAGTAGTTTTGATCAGGACTGAGGTTGATTAACAGATTTATGCAAAACAATTATACAATGATACATTTTTACAGCAGTTTAATTTAGTGGATGTTTTCATACCGAACATAACGAAAGGGTAGTGAATTTGAACAATACACAAGGGTTAAGGGAGTTTGTCATTCTACTGTTCTGTTGTTGTGTTTTTCATTAAGAATAATAGGCTAGTGAACTCACCATTCAAGCAACCCGCCCCGAATTGGCGCTAATTCTAAACCGAAAGTAAAACGCGCATGGCCGCACAAGCAGTGTAATGTAACGGTGAGGGAACATTTTCTCACCGTCACATCCCTACCGGGTAAAAAGGCTAATACATTTTGTTTCTACTATTCTATTTTCCACAATGTCAAACCAACGCAGCTTAACCCAAAATGCGAGCTCAGGCATGCGCTTCTTCCATATAAGCTCGTGCAGTTGTGCGCTCTAGACAGAGAATATACTCCAGTTGCAGGGAACACTTAGGCTAAGAAGAAGCAAATGTATTTAAGTATAACGAGGTTGGGTTCCTATTTAACTGTCCATCCTATTAAAAGACGGCTAGGCTATAAGATAATTGTAAAAAAAGAGTATTGTATTTCGCCAGATTTTATAAGCGCGAATGAGAACCGTTTTGAGGGGGTGCGAGAAAAAAAGCAAAAAAAGAATACTCAAATCCCCAAATTGAAAATCGAATACCAACCCACCGAACGAATATTTGAATATTCTGGTCCAGCCCTAGTTAGAAGTGCGATTTGCAACTAAATTTCTACACACCAGTTTAAAAAATAAATAGTTTGAAAATAAAGCCTATTTTTAGGTGCATTAAGATTGTTTTATAATTTGTAATAACAATAATTGTGACATTGTTTTCATGAGAATTAAGCACTTTTACCTCCCAAACTCCCATTACTGTCATGCATCTTGATATTTTATATCTGAGTATCTTTTTCATTCCCATTATTCTCATTAATATAATACAGTACTGTAAAAACACAAATCGGCACTGGCCAGAAAACCGTGGCTTAATGCAAGGAATATTCCACGTGTCGAAAATGGAGAAAAAAACTCCAGCCATCCCATAGATAAAGTTTTTTTTTTACCTTGGAAAATGCTGTTAGATTTGCAACAAATGATCTGCACTCCAACTTTTAGGTGCATTAAGATTTTGCACACTGTCACAATAATTGTGACATTAGTTTCATGAGAATTACGCACTTTTACCCTCCAAAACTCCCATTACTGTCATGCATCTTGATATTTTATATCTGAGTATCTTTTTAATTCCCATTATTCTTATTAATATAATACAGTACTGTAAAAACACGAATGCAAGGAATATTCCACGTATGTTGAAAATGGAGAGAAAAAAACTCCCACAGAAAAAAAAACATAAATTATCCCATAGATAAAGGGTTTTTTTTCTACCTAGGAAAATGTTGTTTGATTTGTGTGATTTGCAACTAATTCTCTGTACTCTTTGTATGAGTATGATCTTTTTAATTCCCATTATTCTCATTAATATACCGTAATAACAGAAAACTGTGGCTTAATGCAAGGAATATTCTATTTTGTCAAAAAAAGGACCTCCAGCCATCCCATAGTTAGGAAAATGTTGTTAGAAGTGTGATTTGCAAAAAGAAAATGCACTTTAAAATAAAAAGGAAATCGTTTGAAAATGAAGCCTATTTTTTTAGGTGCATTAAGATTGTTTTGCAATAATTCTGACATTTTACCCTCCCAAATTCCCAGTAGTCATGCATCTTGATATTTTACATTTTATTCTCATTACTGTAATACATGTAATACTTCCGTAACAATACATCACTGTAAAAATTACAATTTAAGTAATAAAATGTTTTTTTTTTTGGGCATTATAGTAATGACAATTTGGAAGGAAAACATGTTTAATTGTCATGAAAATGATTTGTACTCATATTCGGTGCCTGGTGAGTGTTTATTTTGCGTATGATTCTGTGTGGAATGTAACGCGGCTCTAAATGTGTGGCTCTGAATTGAGTGTAAGCCAGTTCTCCAGCTCAGACGGCAGTAATCTCATGTGTCTGGTGTGTTTTGTCAGGTTTTTTGGTGGATTTGTTATGGATGTGAAGAGGAAGGCTCCGCACTTCCTGTCGGATTTCACAGATGCGCTCAGCCTGCAGTGTTTGGCCTCGTTCCTGTTCCTGTACTGCGCCTGCATGTCCCCTGTGATCACCTTCGGAGGGCTGCTGGGAGAAGCCACAGAGGGACGCATTGTAAGAACACACCAACATGTACACGTGTGTCTGGGTCTGCGTTAAGTTGCGTATTCAGTAATAATTTCATTCATATTAATGTAGTCATATAAACATGTTCTCCCTTCTTCTCAGAGTGCAATTGAATCTCTGTTCGGAGCCTCCATGACTGGGATCGCGTACTCTCTGTTCGCGGGACAGCCTCTCACTATTCTGGGCAGCACCGGACCCGTCCTGGTGTTCGAGAAAATATTATTCAAATTCTGCAAGTATGTCTAATGCCATTGCTCTGATGTTTTATATTGCTTAGTGTAAACGCTTAATTAAATTGTGTGAAAGAATTAAAGAAAATCATTGATATTAATTGGTTTAGATAATGTTGTTCTATTCTATCTATCTATCTATCTATCTATCTATCTGTCGTTCTGTCTATTTATTATTTTATCATTTTATCTCTCTATCTATCTATCTATCTATCTATTGTTTATCTCTTGTTCTATCATCTATTGTCTATTATCTATTATCATCATCTCTGTTCTATCTTTTTCTCTCATTCTATCTATCTATCTATCTATCTATTGTTCTATCGCTTATCTCTTGTTCTCTCATTCTATCTCTCATTCTATCTATTGTTTTATCTCTCGTTCTTTCATTCTATCTATTGTTCTATCGTTTATCTCTCGTTCTATCGTTTTATCTCATCCTATCTATCGTTTTATCGTTTGTCTCTCGTTCTATCATTTTATCTCTCATTCTATCTATCTATCTATCTATCTATCTATCTATCTATCTATCTATCGTTCTATCTATCGTTCTATCTATTGTTTTATCGTTTATCTCTCGTTTTATTGTTTTATCTCATCCTATCTATCGTTCTATTGCTTATCTATTATTCTAGTGTTTTATCTCTCGTTCTATCATCTATCGTTTTATCGTTTATATCTTGTTCCATCTATTGTTCAATCTTTTTCTCTCATTCTATCTATCTATTATTCTAGCGTTTTATCTCTTGTTCTATCATCTATTGTTCTATTATTTATCTCTCATCCTATCTGTCGTTCTATCGCTTATCTCTCGTTCTATCATATTACCTCTTGTTCTATCTATCACTCATTCTATCTATCGTTTTATCTCTTGTTCTTTCATTCTATCTATCTATCTATCTATCTATCTATCTATCTATCTATCGTTCTATCGTTCTATCGTTTATCTCTCATTCTGTCTACTATTCTATCTCATTCTATCTACTGTTCTATCATTTATCTCTTGTTATATCCATCCGTCCATCCATCCATCCATCCATCCATCCATCCATCCATCCATCCATCCATCCATCCATCCATCCATCCAGCCAGCCAGCCAGCCAGCCAGCCAGTAACTCAAAGTACATAAGCCTGTGAACCGCCTGTGACTGTGTTAAGGTCCAGTCCGGGCTCACGGTGTCTGTGTTTGCAGGGAATACGGGCTGTCGTACCTGTCCCTCAGGACGTGCATCGGGCTGTGGACGGCGTTCCTCTGTCTGCTGCTGGTGGCCACTGATGCAAGCTCACTCGTCTGTTACATCACACGCTTCACGGAGGAGGCCTTCGCCTCGCTCATCTGCATCATCTTCATCTATGAGGCCTTGGAGAAGCTCATCCATCTTGGGGAGACGTATCCCATCAATATGAACAACAATCTGGAGAAACTCACCACTTACAGGTGAAAACACAACTTAATGAGTAACAGAAGGATATAGACACCAAGATTATATAAACAAATGCAATTTAGCCTTTTTTTTATAGCAAAGCAAGTTAAAGGATGCTTCTGCTCTTGTAGATGTTCCTGTATTGAGCCTGCAAACCCCAGCAATGCCACCCTTCAATACTGGGAGCAGAACAACATCTCGGCTCCGGAGATCTTCTGGGAGGCTCTGGAAGTTCAGGTCAGAATCCCTGTCCCAGTTTACAACTGATATTAACCCTATAATGCCTACTTGATCATATTTGATGCATTTAAGGCATCTAATTGATCAACATGATCAGTTTTCCAAAAATTGCTAAAAACACATTGCACTTAATTTGTGTTTTGATCATCGCTCTGAATCTGATCCAGATGTAGTCTTTACACGTTTTTCCTCAGCTTTTTGCTCAAAATGTTACTTTTTTATGAAACTTACCCACATTCAAGTGTTGATAAAAAAAGAATGCATGAATCTAAAATAAAATGTGTTTTTTTTTATTTAAAAGCAGAGGCTCTGTTCTTTTTTTTGACATATTGCATATTCATGCAACACATTTTTCTGGGGGCCATTATGGGATCAGATTAGTGTAAATCAAAATTTTAAAAACACGTGAAAATATAACGCACAAAACTGAAAAATCAATGCAAAGTTAACCAGAATCACAAACAACGCGGTCACAGAAATAAAAATAAGAAGCGTGAATCAAACTTTTAAACAAGTTTAAAATATATTGCTCAAAACTGAAACATGAATTCAAAATCATCTGAATCGCACACAAAATCATGTTTTCTGCTCTTATTTTCATTTTTTGTATGCCTGTGCTCTTTTCTCCTTTGCTCTTGTTTCCACATTGTGCGCTTGCGTTTCCAAATGTTGCCGTTAGAGTTTCATGTAAATCAGGACGGGTCTTAGCGTCACCATTGGTCCACTAGTTCTAGATTGACAGCTCATCCTCTAGCCAATCAATCAAAGAGGGAAGTTGACATCACTCCAATGCGACTCAATGGCACTCAGTTCAGCCAGCAGCTGTTGAGCTACGAGTATAACGCATTCTCTATCACTGCATCTGCAAAGAAATACATTATTTTATTATTATGAGTATAATCTTAGGAATCTATTCTTTTGATATGATTGACGTTTTAGTTGGTTCTCACAATTAAAGCAGTCAAATGAACGTGATCACGACTGGGTGCTTACTGACGCTTGGCTGCGAGCGAAATGCGTTCACTATAGGCCCACTGTCTCTGCAAGGAAATATATTAGTTTACAATCATGAATATAATATTAAATATATTAATTTACACAATCAACATTTTAGAGAGGTTAATCAGAAATAAATTGGTCAAATGGTCATGATCCCAACTAGTTGGTTATTGCCACTCTCATTCCAAAGAAATCATTTTTTTCGCAGCCAGTGGTGGAATGTAACGAAGTACAAATACTTTTCACGTATCTGTACGTTACTTAAGTAGAATCAATAGTGCATACTTTTGACTTTTACTTATTAGCAATTATTATACTTTCTACTACTTCCTACTTTCTACAACGTTCCGTTACAATTGCATTCATTTTCTGATCCAAAACGTCTTCCTGACCGTCCGTCACACGCTTGTCTCACCAGTGAAGTTTGGTTGCCACTATATATGGGTTGCTACTAAAGATTCTAGAACGCTACATTTTGTTGAAAGCCTTTCGTTTTGTATAAATTGTATCTTAATTTTAATCAATGTTTTATCAACCAATTGCTTGGATTTAATAAATAATAAGCAAATATAGCAGACAATGACATGGAGGCGCCCGCGCCGCGTGATCAACGGCTTAAATGAACAACTACTAGAATAAAGCTTTAGTCGGGGGCAGCCCTAGCTACTTATTTCAGACAGGCCTATATTCAAACCAGCATGTCACAAAGGGCATTCTGGGTTGAGCGTGCGGCGCTGAGCGGAATGAGCTTTAGAAATGAACGGAATCTTCAGAAAGGCGCTCTCCACTCTGGAGGAAATATTACCGCTCTTTCTACGCAAACTGGGCCACAGATGGTAAGCACAATTACCCAATTACACAATTAACCCAAAACTAACTTAATTAAAATGCCACAGCCCATACTGTTTTTTTTTTATTTTTATTATTAGAATATAGACATTAGGAGAATAAATTATGCAAGTACTTTTACCTGTAATACTTAAAGTACATTTAAAATCAGGTACTTTTTACTTAAGTAGGGTTGTCATTGTGGTACTTCTACTTTTACTAAAGTAAATATGTCTCTGGTTATTTGTACTTTTACTTAAGTACTGAGATTCAGTACTTCCTCCACTGGTGATAGAGAACACGTTATACTCGTAGCTCAACAGTGGCTGGTTGGACTGAGCGGCTAGCCAAGCGTCAGTAAGCACCCAGTCGTGATCACGTTCATTTGACTGCTTTAATTATGAGAACCCCCTAAAACGTCAATCATATCAAAAGAATAGATTCCTAAGATTATACTCATAATAATAAAATTATATATTTCTTTGCAGATGCAGTGATAGAGAACGCGTTATACTCGTAGCTCAACAGCTGCTGGCTGAACTGAGTGCCATTGAGTCGCATTGGAGTGACGTCAACTTCGATTGATTGGCTAGAGGATGAGCTGTCAATCTAGAACTAGTGGACCAATGGTGATGCTAAGACCCGTCCTGATTTACATGAAACTCTAACGGCAACATTTGGAAACGCAAGCGCAGAATGTGGAAAAAAGAGCAAAGGAGAAAAGAGCACAGGCATACAAAAAATTAAAATAAGAGCAGATTCAGATCATTTTGAATTCATGTTTCAGTTTTGAGCAATATAATTTTAAACTTGTTTAAAAGCTTGATTCACGCTTATTATTTTTATTTCCGTGACCGCGTTGTTTGTGATTTTGGTTAACATTGCATTGATTTTTCAGTTTTATGTGTTTTTTTTCATGCGAATTTTGATTCACGCTTATTCATTTTTGACGCGTGACATTAGGCGGGAATCTGATCCCATACGCCATGAACATTTTGTGAAAATTATCAAAAATGCTGGCGCTGGCTGGCATGGGGAAAGAGTTTAAAAAAAGTCTTAATTCGCCCTTACACAGATTAAGGACTTAAAAATGTTTAAACCCTCTGGTGGTCTTCTTATGGCGGTCAAAAATGACTGAAATTTTTGTTTTTATTTCAATAAAATGACTGTGCTATATTTTAGTTCGATAATGTTTTTTATTACATCAATACATTTGTATTTTTTAGGGGATTTTATGGTACTAAATTATATTTATGCTGTAATTATAATCCATTTACTCACTTTTTGAGCATAGACCTGAACATTTCCAACTTAAACTGTCATAAAGCACAGACTTAAAAGAATAGTTCACTTTAAAATGAAAATTATACAGTAGGCGGTACGCCGGAAGATAGATATTTATTTTTATAAAAACGCATGGCTTCTCTTCAGAAGGCCTTTATTAACCCCTGGAGCCGTATGGATTACTTTTATAATGGATGGATGCACTTTTTTGAGCTTCAAACTCGTGGGCCCTGTTCACTCCCATTATAAAGCTTGGAAGAGCCAGGATATTTTTTAATATAACTCCAATTGTGTTCATCTGAAAGAAGAAAGTCATACACACCTAGGATGGCTTGAGGGGGATTTAATCATGGGCTAATTTTCATTTTAAAGTGAACTAATCCTGTAAATTAGATCTCTTTTCAAAGATGACACTTGGCAGATTATTGCTGAAGTGAAAAAAGTTTAAAACTTAAAAAAAGTTACAGAATTGTACGTTTATTATTAAAAATGCACATAAATACTATTTTCAATTTTTATATGAAATATATATATTTTAAAAACATGTTTAACTTTGCAAGAAAATCAAAGCCATAAATCTAAACAAGTTGTGTTCCAAATTTGAGGTTGATATCTCAAAAAAATAAGCTTTCAGTCAGATTTTGTTTGTGTGCACTTCCACTAGATGAAATTCATCTTACATTTATTTCCAATGCGCTCCTTTTTGACCTCGAACAACACAAGTGTGACTATTTTGCTCTCTAATAATAGTTTCTAAACATCCTTAAATACAAATACATTTACTGAGATGAAATTGTAAAATGTAGTTTCAATTTCTTTTAACAAAATTAAGTACGTTTTTGAAAGTTGAGTTGAAAACTTCAAAAAAAGTTGATTTTTGAGCTCATTGGCAGATCTTTGTTCTTGTCTTAATCATAAACTCATTTCATTTTGATCCGTTTCACAGAAAACAAGACTTCATATTTCATGTCATTTTGCATGTTAAGTAAATGCATCTTGATTTAAGAATCTCTTTTTGTAAAATTAATAAAAGAGGAATTGATGTCTGACGGAAGTTGTATTTTCAAACTGAAGTGTTGCCAATACAATTATTGTGTTTCTCCCTACATTTAGAGAACTATTAGAAATGGCACTATTTTTTCATATGTCAGGCTTTACAGGGTTAACATCGTCTCAGGCTCACGAACGCAACGTGCATCTCAAATACATAACTGCATAACGTGTGCTTTATTTCAATGAGAGGAACTCTGATTTGTGACAAAGTAAAAATCATCAAAATCCAAATATTCGCAAATGTGTTGTTTTGAGAATAATGCTCATTGTTATTTTAGTTGAATTTCTGCATTGCATCAACTTCACATTGTTTTATGGGAGTAAAAATGTCTAATTTGAGACTGTTAAGGAAACGTGAGCTGTATTAGACTGGATTACATCTGTTAAATCATCATCACAGCTAAAAAGATCATTGCTGCTGCTCGTCTTTTAATGGGCAAGAGTGGCAATAACAGCATGTGGAGCAGATGTCTGTTTGTGTTTTGGAAATTCATAGAATTTAAAGGAACAGCTCATCCAAAAATTAATCACTTGTTACCATTTATTCATCCTCATGTTTTTGTGAGTGTACTATTCAAGTAAAGAAAAGATCTTTTTCATTTCAGGACTGCATTGAGAAGA